>JAEHOD010000004.1:3030000-3259382 GCA_016834595.1 Chlamydomonas schloesseri
CCTAGCCCGTCACCGGCCGCTGCCCCAGCCCCAGCCCCCGCCCCACTGGCCGCTGCCCCGAGTGCTGAGCTGTTGACGTGCTGGGGGTTGCGCCGCCCGGAGGTTCCCGCCGCGACCGCCGCGCCGGCACCGGCGCCGGCGCCGCCACCCCTCGCCAGCAGGTGCCTGTCCTCGCCCGATGCAGCTGCGGCCGCTGTGGCTGCTGTGGCAGTAGCCAGCGCCGCGTCCAGCGCGGCCTGCAGCTGGTCCGCCGCCGCACGCCCGCCGCCGCTGCTGCTACTGCCGCTGTCGCCGTGGCTGGTGCTGCTACTGCTGCTGCAGCACTGCACGCCGTACAGGGCCCCGCCCGCGCCGCCCGGCAGGGGGCTCACAAAGAAGAGAGTGGGCCCCGCGCGCCACGCCTGCGTGGGGGCAGCGGGGAGGGGGTGTGTGTGGTTACCAGCCCAAACTAAACCGCCGGTGAGGGGGGCACGCCATTGCCCTTGATACTGCCCGCGCCGCACCAAACCGTACAGGCAACTCGTCAACATGGGCGGAGCGGCTCATCTGAGGCAGCACTGACGCTCGCCCATGTCGTGGGCGGACCCAGGGGAACCCGCTTCGGCACGCCCGCTCGACGCCCCCTCTTGAAACATACCGGTAGTACTGCAAACAGGCGCGCTTCCTCACCGTGCGGTTCGAGAGGATGCATTGCATTATAGATCCGCCATTCGCCTGCTCTAGTGTCAACTGGGGCGCGCCGTGGCCCGAGCGGATTGTAATCTTGCAGCCCGTGTGCGCCGAGTCTGTGTCGCAATCACAAGCAACTTATAGTAAGAGCAACCGAAAACTCCGTACCACATGTATGGGCAGGACACTGTGAGCTGCTTACCCCACGCGATTGCGCCCGTCTCCTGGTTCGCCAACGCCACGCGGAGGTCGCTGAAGCTTTGCATGCCACCCGTCATTGTGTACTGGTGTTCATGAATTCGGTTGTTTATATGTGCGCTGTCGGTAATTTTGCGCGTTTAGAAACGCGCGTTTTGCAAGGCAGCCGCGAACATCCTGTCAAGCGAGCGGCTGCAGGCTACAGATCAAATGCATGAAACCGGGAAACGACCTGGAAAGCCTAGGAGGACTCCATTGCGGTGTGGCCAGACCATGTTCCATTGCGACCTCCCGCCGGCCGTGTGGGTTTGGCAGGTCGCGGTCCCGCGCCGAATGAGCACGTCCCCCCCCCCCCAACCCCACACCGCATATTTGCAGTTCGCTTCATGACATCTCGATGCTGGAAGTCTGGGGCCTAGCTTACAAGATAATCCTGATGGATGCTTGCCCGCTGCAAAGCTGACCTCAGCTCCCCAGCAGCGCGCACACCGCTTGCGTGACATGTAGCGGTTGCGGACTTGCGTTTGCCCACGCGAGTTCCCTTGCGGGAAAGGGTGTCCAGCCAACATTCCAGGGGCTGCTGCTCGGGCATCAGTGTCATTTCAAAACTTGAACAGCAGCTGCTGCACTACACGGAGGCAGCCCCGCCGAACTGCCGTGGGCACGGCAAGGCCAATCGACGCCGCCACGGAGACGAAGTACAGGTCACATCGCCCGCAAGACATGATGTGCCACCCGGCCACACGCTGCGGGCATGCCGTACTACTGCCGTGCCTCCACGAACCTCAAAATTTGTAGCGTGCAAGATTGAGCACTACAAGGAAGTAGAGATTGTAGCCCTGCCACTGCCGCCTGGTCCCTTTCCACGCCGCTACTCACCTCCATTGTCTTCTAGCCTCCCGAACAACGCCGCCCCTTGTTATCACTGCAACCGCCGCCTGCGTCACTCCAGCCTTTTCCGGCCGCCTTCCCCTATTCGAGTGCCCTTGACGCGGCTATTGGAATTCCCTTGACGCGGGTGGTCACCTGCGCCTGCGCCTGCGCCTGCGCCTGCGCCTGCGCCTGCGCCTGCGCCTGCGCCTGCGCCTGCGCCTGCGCCTGCGCCTGCCTATACCTCCGGCTGCAGCAGGCCGCGGCCCCGCAGCCAGGCGATGGTGGCGGTGTTGTCGGCGGCCTCGAGCGCCTGCTGCCGCGTCAACACCTGCGGCGCAGAGGAGCAGCAGGCAGGAACATGAATTGCGCGAGGAGAGCCGCGATTGAGGGCGCACTGAGGACGCATATCGTACGCGAAGCCGTGTGTGTGTGTGTGTGTGTGTGTGTGTGTGTGTGTGTGTGTGTGTGTGTGTGTGTGTGTGTGTGTGTGTGTGTGTGTGTGTTTGTGTGTGTGTGTGTGTGTGTGTGTGTGTGTGTGTGTTAGAGATCACAAGGGAGAGAACAGCAGACATTGGAGTGTGTGTGTGTGTGTGTGTGTGTGTGTGTGTGTGTGTTTGTGTTTGTGATCTGCAGGCCCGGCGTGTGCCAACGCCAGCCCCTCCATAAGTCGTAAGCAGCAGCGTCAATCTCATCCCCACCCGCCCGCTCCTGCAACGCCTCAAGATCAGTCGCCGAGCAGCACGATGTCGACACCCAGCCCCCACTGGGTCCTGACCCACGCACCCAACCCACCCAACCCACCCAACCCACCTGCAGGGCGGCGTACCCTCCCTCCTCCGTCAGCTCCGCCGCCGCCGCCTCCATCTGCTCCTCGCTGCCGCCCGCCGCCAGCGCCGCCAGACTGATGGCGGCGCCGCGGCCCCGCAGCGCGCGCAGCACGGCGCTGCCGCAGCCCCGGAACGCCGCGGCCGCCCACGCCTCACTCCACCACCGCTTCCCCGCCCCCGCATGCCCCTCCTCACCGCCCTCCTCACCGTCCTGCGCCGGCCCGTCCTCCGCCACCTCCGCCAGCCACACCAGCGCCGCGTCGCTGGGGCACCGTGTCTCGGTGGCCACGTCCCGCGCCGTGAACACCACCCCGCCCCGCGCCGCCAGCAGCTGCAGCACCGCCAGCCGCCCCGGCGCCTGGCCGCGCCTCAGCACGTGGCAGGACAGGAAGCTGCGCCGCGCCGCCTCGTCCAGCTGCGGCGGCAGCGGCAGCCCGCACTCGTCCCACAGCCAGGCCAGCGCGTCGGCGTGCCCGCCCGCCGCCGCCCAGGGCGCCACGGCGGCGGCGTCCAGCGGCGCCAGGCCGGCGGCGCGCAGGACCTGCAGCCGGGCCAGGAAGTCGGGTCGGCGGTGCGCGCACTCCCACACGCCGCCGGGCTCGCACCGCTCGCCGCGCAGCACCTGGCCCGTCACGGCCGGGCCCCACCTGCGGAACAGCAGCCGCAGCTTGGCGGCCCAGCAGGGCGTGGGGCTGCCGGCGGCGGCCGCCAGCAGCTGCCCCAGGGTGCGGTCCCGGCCCTCGTCCTCCCCTGCGAACTCACCCGGCACCCCCTGCTGCTGCTGCTGCTGCTGCTGCTGCTGCTGCTGCTGCTGCTGCTGCTGCTGCTGCTGCGGCTGCTGCGGCAGCTGCGGCTGCTGCGGCAGCTGCGGCTGCTGCTGTTGCCCCCCGATCCCGCCGCCGTCGCCGCCTGCCCACGCTGCCTGCCCCTGAGCCGGTTGCTCAAGCTGTTGCGCCCCAGCGGCCCCGGCCCCGGCGGCCCCAGCGGCCCCAGCCCCGGCCCGCCGCCAGCCCCCCGTCCACAGCATGTCGTAGTGCCGCTCCAGCACCCCCACCGGGCAGCCGTGCGCCACGGCCTGCAGCAGCTGCCAGCGCTGCCAGCGCCGCTGCGCCGCCTCCATGGCCACACCGCCGTCGCCGCCGCCCCCCGCCAGCAGCCCGCCTTGCCCCTCCCCCTCCTCTGCTGCTACAGCCGCCGCGTGCTGCGCCAGCAGCTGCGGCAGTAGCACGCCCTCGAGCAGCTCCACCTGCCCCGCCCGCGCCGCCACCTCGGCCAGGCCGGCGGCCCTGCAGCCGTGCTCGCTCTGCAGCCACGTCAGCACGCCCGCCTGCCCGCCGGCGCAGGCGCCCCGCGCGGCCGCTGACACGAAGAAGAAGCGCAGGCTATTACTGGGCATGTCCAGCAGCAGCTGCAGCACCGGCATGTGCCCGCCAGCGGCGGCGGCGGCGGCGGCCTCGCGGCTGCGGCAGACGCCGTCCAGCGCGAGCAGCCGCTGGCAGGCGGGCAGGCTTCCCCCCGCAGCCGCCGCGGTAAGCGCCGCCGGCGGGATGCTGCAGCCGCAGTGCGCCAGAGCGGCATCCAGGCTGGGGGCGTGGCCCGAGGACGCGGCCAGGCACAGCAGGCGCCGGCGCTGGGGCAGGGTGAGGGCGCGCCAGGGCTCGGGCCGGCCCCAGTGCGCGGCGAAGGCGTGGCCGGGCCAGGGAGGCTGCCCCGGCCGCTGCGGCGCCGGGGGCCTGCCCTCTTCCCAGTCCTGCTGCCCCGACAGGGTTATAATATCATAGATGCCACGCAGCGCCGCGGCGGTGTCGCGGTCGGCCACCCGCAAGTTCGCTGCTGCATCGTTTGGCGCCATGTGCCCGGCCACCTTGCGCTTCAGGTCGGCATTCAGCCGCGACCAAAGCTCAGAGCATTCAGGCACCATTAGTTCCAAATGTACAGGTTAGGCCACGAGAGAAAGCACGTAACTGTAAGTAAACATGCGGCGGTTTATGCCCACGGTTTATGCCCCGATTCTTGCTAATGTGCAGTGGGCTATATGCATGTCGAGTATTTAACAAAGCGGATTACATTGGAACGGCGCCCTGCATCGTGCACCGGGCGGGCCTCATCACCACGCAGCTCGCCTGCCGGCCTGGATCCAACAGACAGCCACGAACCCGGCCAGGCGCCAGGCGCAGGGCCGCGGCTTGTTCAGACCTCAACCAAGGAATAGCCGGCAGCATGAGCACGGTTGGGACTTGGGAGCCCAAGGAGCCCGAGGAGCGGCGCCCGTAAACGTTGAGGCAGGCCCTCGCTGGGGCGGTGGGGCCAGGTGTACCAGTGCGGTGGGGCGAGCCGCACCCAGCCCTGGCGCGAGCTGGCCCTTACCGCAACAGCAACAGCCAGCGCCTACTTCACCTGGCAGCCTACTTGGACTATGCTTCTAGCTTAGGCGCAGCTTTACCTACCGGCGACGATCGGACGATGGTGGGCGACAGGGCGCCTGGATGGGTTGCCTCCGCCTCCATTTCGGTCCCTGCACCTTCATCCATTGCTGGCTCCATGCTGGTCAACGCAGTGCCCATCGGCAACCAAATGTGGTGCACTGGTGCTGCTGCTGCCGTTGACACGGGCTGCACATGCCCAACTAGAGTACTAGACCCAGCTGAGCAGTCAGTCACAGCTCCCTGCAAGATGGAAAAGCAAGACCGCCAGCTGCCCGCCACCCACGTAGGTCCTACCCTTACACAACAGGTGACAATCTTACCACAGGAGGTTGAGCACTCGTACGCTACCAAAATTGTGGGACAGCTAGTTCGGGGTTGTATATCTATGTGCCTGGCGGTCATTCGACGTTCTCAAATACAACCTTGTCCAGCTGAGTTCGCGGCTGAGTTGTGTCACGTTTTCTGCTGCCAATATTTGAGCAATAGTAAAATAGTATATGGGATGTACCTGGTCCTCCAAGAAGGGACTGAGTGAAGGGTGATCCCGGGTGATCACGCGGGCATACCAGCAGTTGGGTTTGGCACGTCCATGGATCGGGTTTGCTCAGGAGCAAAGCAGCTCCTGCTCTTCATAAATATATTTCGCATACTTGGAGTATTTTTATGGTCAACCGGAAGTCTGGCGCTATAGTAAAACAGTTGTCGGCTGTCGATTCACCCGCCAAAATCTGCAACACGCATTTTCCCTTGACGGAACTTTTATCATGTGGTCACGGCTTACCCCCGAGCTAAAGCAGCACATTGCGAGCTGCTTGCACCCAAACGAAGCCACATGCCTCAAACTCATCGACCGCGACACCGCGGCTGCTCTGCGCGGTCTGTATGATACATTGAAACTGTCACTAAAGCAGGAGTCGGTCCAGCCGTGGCCCCGTCAGCTCTTTGTCGCGCACTGGGGCCGCCCCGAGCCCTGGCGCGCCCTCACCCTGCCCCAGCGCCGGCGCCTGCGGTGCCTGGCCGCGTCCTCGGGCCATGCCGCCAGCCTAGAGGCCGCGCTGGCGCACGCCGGCTGCAAGCTCACGTCGGATACGCTCACGTCCGCAGCGGCAGCGGGTAACCTGGCGGCTTGCCAGAGGCTACTGGACGAGGGCTGC
This sequence comes from Chlamydomonas schloesseri, assembly GCA_016834595.1. Lineage (NCBI taxonomy): Eukaryota > Viridiplantae > Chlorophyta > Chlorophyceae > Chlamydomonadales > Chlamydomonadaceae > Chlamydomonas > Chlamydomonas schloesseri. The sequence continues at coordinate 3,036,148 of JAEHOD010000004.1, forward strand.
TGGTGCACACGAGGGGCGCTACTGGCGGCTGCTGGGAGCGGCAACCTGGAGCTACTGCAGCTGCTGTTAAAGTCAGACGTGAATCTGTACCAATTTATATTAAACGACATAGGCTGTTCGGCGTGTGCGGGCGGCCACGCCCACATCCTGGCCTGGCTGCAGCAGACGTACGTGTACAGCCCGTGCAGGAACGCTGCGGCAGCGGCGGCCAGCGCGGGCCAGGTGGAGCTGTTTGAGCGGCTGCTGCCAGCTGACTTGCTGGACAACAATGTTCAGTGTGCCAAATTCGATGCGGTGGCGGCGGCGGCGGCGACGGCTGCTGCCGAGGCGGCGGCAAGTGCAGCGGCGGCGGCCGAAGCTGGCAGCATGGGGGAAGGTGCTGCAGAGAAGGCGCTGGCGGCGAGCGAGGCAGCGGTGCGGGCAGCCGAGGCGGCGCAGAAGGCGCATGAGGCGGAGGAATGCGTGCGCAGGCAGCGCAACAACCGCTCGGCGATGCTGGAGTACCTCCTTACGGGCTGCCCGGCAGAGGTGGTGGCGAGATACTATCACCGGTTGTGGCTGCCGCCGCCTGCGCAGCAGCTGGAGGCAGCGGCCGCGGCTGGGGAGGGCGGCGCGCAGGCGGCCCGGGCTGCGGATGAGGCTGCTGACTTTATGGTGTACTGGCTCCTGACGAGTAGGGACCTGTTGGCGGCGGCGCTGCGCAGCCCCACGCCCTGCTGGCTGGGCAAGGTTCGCTTCCTGCTGTCCGCCTGGGGGCCGACCGTGGCGCGGCAGGTTGTGGGGCTGCGGGAGCAGCAGCCAGGCAACGGCGCAGCGAGGCATGTCACTGTCCGCATGGGCCTCCGAGAATGCGACCAGCGGTGTGGGGAGCTGCTGCTGCAAGCCGCGTGTCACCAGCCCGAGCTGCTGGCGCGCTTTCGGCTCGCGCATGCAGATGGGTTGACGAGCGGAGGCTACCGGGGGGCGCTGCTTGCGGCGGCGGAGCGCGGCGACGTCGCGGCCATAGCGCACCTGCTGGACGACGGCGGCGGCGACGGCCGAGTGCCCCTTGGGCCCCTGGATAGTAACCGGCGGTGGGTGGCGGACTCCTATTTAGGCGTGGGCCATGTGGCCGTGCTGCAGCTGCTGGCGCAGCGGGGCTACCGCTTCACAGCAGAGGACGTGGCGCAGGAGGCATTCGAGCAGCTCGACCGCAGTAGGCGCGCAGGCCAGGGCAGCCGCAGTGGCTGCAACCACGGCGGCGCGGATGCGGCGCTGCTGTGGCTGACGGAGACGGTGGCAGAGGCAGTTGCAACCGGGGGAACCGGGGCTTCCTCCAGCAGCAGTGCAGCTCGGGACCAGTTAGTCCAGTGCTTGTCAGCGGCGTTCACGCACGCGGCGCGGCGCGGTGCCTCGCTGCCCGTGCTGCGGGCGCTGCGGGCGCAGGGTGCGGCCGTCGACCTGGCTGCCGTAGGGCAGTCGGGCAGCGAGGAGGCGCTGGAGTGGGCGGCGGCCGAGCTGGAGGCGGAGACCGGTGCCCGGCCCAAGGTAGGGGGCTTTCTGGCGTGACATGTGGGTGGTGGCACTATCTGGCTTTGGGGCAGACGTGCGTGGTTGTGTCGTGTTGGGTATGTCGGTACGGTACGTGGGGTGGGCAGGGCTGCAGCGTGATTGGCGACAATATACGTTGCGTTAGCTAAAGTTAGATTTTGGATGCTGCCACTCCGATGGGTTTTATGCATTGGCCCTGTGCGTAGTGCTTGCTGCCTGCTTGCTCCCGCCCTGGTAGCCTGTTCAGTGTTCTGCCCACGCCGCCCACGCATGTGCGTCTGCTACCATGGTTCCACAGTGGAGGCACGCACCCCGCCGCTGCCTAACCGCACCGTACCTTACATTGCGCTTTGTTTCTGCCCGCGCCCGTGTCCGACCCACCCACCTGCAGCCCATCCGTGGCGTAGCTGCTCGTGCGGTGCTAGACAGCGCCAATGAGGCGGCGGCCGGGTGGCTGCAGCGGGCCGGGCTGCTGCCGACGGAGGAGCAGTACGCGGAATGGGCGGCACGTGGAGATGACGATGAGGAGGATGAGGAGGGAGAAGAAGAAGATGAGGAGGAGGAGGGGGAGCACGAGGAGCAGGAAGAAGGTGAGGACGACGGTTGACCGCGAGCGAGCACGGTGGACGGCGAAGGAGGGCGGTTGACGGGGGAGACCAAGGGAAGAAGGCCCAGGGCAGCGGCTGACTGGACTGGAGGCGGCTGAGTCTGCAGTGCCTATATAGGCTATGGGCTCCTGAAATAGGTTGGACCAGAGCGTCGTGAACTCGTGATGCTGGTGGCCGGGGACAGGCCACGGTCCTGGCACGGTCCCATCGCGCACAGCTATGTGACGCGGTGCTGCATTCACATATATATTGTAGCCCCACTCCTGGCAGTCAGTTAGCGCACACAGAAGGAGTAGGCGGTCACGACGTGGCACGATGTTCTTGCTGCGGCCGCGAGGGTGACTGTCCATACCACACACCACATGGACTTCAGTAACGCGCAAATGGAGCTGGGCACGTCGGGCAGCCCTCCTAGGCAGCCCGGGCGGGAGGAGGGGGAGGAGGCGGAGGAGGAGGAGGAGGAGGAGGAGGAGGAGGAGGAGGAGGAGGAGGAGGAGGAGGAGGAGGGCGAGGCGGAGGACGGCGAGCAAGAGGTGGAGGAGCCATTGGAGGAGCTGGTGGCAAGTGTAGGGGAATCGGAGCGTGAGCACAGCGCACAGGAGGCGGGAGAGGGGCAGGTGGCGGCGTGAGCTGAGGGGCCAGGGCCTCAAGGCCTGAAGCCGTTTTGGGCTGGCGGACCTGTGTGTGTGAGTGTGTGTTAGAGATCAAAGGGAGAGGACAAACGAAAGATGTGTTGGTAAACGGAAACGGAGAGAATTCCCCGCAAGATGTGTGCGTGTGTGTGTGTGTGTGTGTGTTAGAGATCAAAGGGAGAGGACAAACGAAAGATGTGTTGGTAAACGGAAACGGAGAGAATTCCCCGCAATATGTGTGCGTGTGTGTGTGTGTGTGGAAAGATGTTGATCGCGGATGGAGGCGGAGGCGGGGCCTTCAGCTGGCTGGCGGCAAAGCGAGGGGGGCAGGCAGGTTGCATGTGTGTGTATACACCACGGGCCACGCCGGCAACAGGCAGCTACTGCAGGGCTACCGGTATTACCTTAAAGATGTTGAGCTTTATTTGGCCATTTTGGCCGGTTTCTGAGCTTTACGGCTGGCCCTTAAAGCTGAGATTTTAGCTTTGTTACGCGTCCACGGAGGCGGGGGAAGCTTGGCCCCGGTGGGGTTGGGGGCCACAGAACCATCAGACGCCAGTGTTTTCAGCTGTTCCGGGGCCCAAACAGCTGCGTGTCAGCGTATGCGACGATTCCCTGACCACTTGATGCCCCACTGACCATCAGAAAGCCTATCCACAAGTGCCCGAGAGTCCGCCCAAGTCCGCCCCCTGAGCTAACTTCTGGGCATTTTAGCTTGCTAAAGCTCAGGCTGAGCTTTCCCCCCAAAACAAGATAAGAGCCCTGAGCTACTGGTACGTATGGCAACTGGCGGCACCAACACCACACCGATGATGTGCTCACCACGTGGATCGGGAGGAGTGCCCTCACAGCGTGGATCATGTATGTGTTTCAAGTCTGTGCGGCAAGGAATCTAAAACAAGGGCAGTCCGGAGGTCACGTGACCGGTAGCGGGCATAACTCTCATGAGTAAGGTTCGTCGACGCCAGGTGCTGGCAGAAGAGGGGGAGTTCCGGACCACTGGCCGCTTTGTGGCCACACTGGCAGCCTGCCACCGACATGCGCTAAACTGCGAATGCGAAATGTGTAGCTTGCGCCTCTTCGCTGTACATCGCCCTTGTGAGGCCTGCCGCACTGTGACACACACCACATCCATCTGAGTGTCTTGCCCAAATGAACCAACAACAGTACCCGCCAGCCACCAATCACACATCCGCACCACGTCAGACAGACAGTGCTCCAATACAACCTGCCCGTGGTGTAACCCGCATGTGTACCCCTTTCCCCATTCCCCCTGTGCTGTCCCTCTTACTCAGCCTCCTGCCTGCTGCGTCAACAACCACACACATCCTACCACTCCCATTCCCCACTCCCCACTCCCGCCTCCCCACTCCCCACTCCCGCCTCCCCACTCCCGCCTCCCCACATTCCCCACTCCCGCCTCCTCCCCACCACTACACCACCACTGCTACTTCCGCCCCGCGCCGAACAGCAGCGCCAGCGCCACGCCCGCCACCGCCGCGCCGATGCCCACCCCCAGCAGCCCCTCGCGCACGATGGCGTCCTCCGTCAGGCCGCGCAGGAACTCCGCCTGCCGGAAGCCGGGCTGCTCCTGTGGGGGGGCGCGGTGTGGGGCGCGGCGCGGTGCGGTGCGGGGAGGGGCGGGGCGGCGTGGTGCGGCGTGAGAAAGGTGTGGTGGGTGGTGGAGGCGGTGGAGTGTGGCGTGAGAGCGGGGTGGGTGAGAGCGGAGTGGGAACATCAGTTGGGTGCGGCTGCGGCACGCTTGTTGGCCGCCGCCCCTAGATACGTGCCCAAACACACACGCACATGTGTGTGACCTTGCCCGCTCCTTCAAGCCCCGCCCTGCGCAACCCGACCGGCTCGCCACCGCCGGCCCTCCTACCCAACTCCCCACACACAATGCCCCCGCCCCCCCGCGCCACACCAGCACACACACCTGCAGCAGCTTGGCCAGCTCGCGGCGCGCCTCGATGTACTGCCCCATCTTGTAGGCGGCCACTGTCGGCAGATGAAGGTGCATGTGTGTGTGTGTGTGTGTGCGTGTGTGTGTTGTGTGTGTTAGATAAAAGTGTGTGTGTGTGTGTGTGTGTGCGCGCGCGTGTGTGCGTGTGTGGAGGGGGTGGGTAGGTGGGCGAGAAGAGAAGTAGGGCATTAGCTGGGGGAGTAGGGTCGACAGAGTCGTGAGAAGCTTGCGCAGGAGACCACATGGAGCAACGTGAAGCTGTGGAGGCACCCCCAGTGAAGTGGGGGGCTCCTGTGGGGGCTCCTGCTACTGCCGTACTCTGCCCTGTACCGCCTGTGCCGTGCCCAGGCTGGGGCTGCTGCCAGGTGCCAGTGCGCCGCACCTCCGTGCCACCCGGGGGGCACAGCGGCGCCACCCGCAGCCCAGCAGTCCAGCCGGGGCCGGTGGTGGCCGGTGGTGGCCGGTGGTGGCCGGGCGGCCCACACCAGCAAGCCAACACCGCCGCTCGGCCCCCCTCTTTTGAATTGCGCTTAGCTTAGTTTGGGCTATAGCATCTGCAACTCCGTCGGTCCATGTGGGAATTGGAATGACGTATCCCCTGTCCCCCTTCTCCACATATTTACACACACACACAGCCCGCGCCTTCGTCCATACCAACACTTCATATCCCGTCCGCACCGGGTGCCCACATCCCTACCCCAACCTGCGGCCCCGCACCCCCCACCCGCACCCCCCCCCCCCCCCAGTCCCCACCTGCGGCCAGGTAGCGGTACTCGCGGTCGCCGGGCGGCTTGAGGCCCTGCGCAGTATGGGGTGGGGGGAGGGGGGGGTCACACGCAGTGTGAGCAAGGCGGAGAAGGCGTAACCAGGTACGCAGGTAAAGGGGGGGGGACGTAAGGAGACAGACATACAGGCAGCGGCGAGATCCGTGAAGAACCGCGATGGCAAGAAGCGAACCCAGCAGCTGAGCAAATGCTGCGGCACTCGTAGCCCACTGGCAGGCATGGCTCGCTCTGCGACACATGGCATTGCACCAGTCAAACCCCTGCAGCTGGTTCCCACCCACGCACCCACCCACCCGCCCGCCGACCCCACCTGCAGGGAGGTGCGGCACAGCTCCAGCCCCCGCGCCTGGTGGCGGTGCTGGCTGCTGTGCGCCAGCGCCCAGATCAGCCTGGAGCAGGGGGGGAGGGGAGGGGGGGTGGAGAGGAGGGGAGTGGTCGAGTGGAGGTGGCGAGGAGGGCGGCAAGGGGTGTGGGGTTGAACGACCAAGGGCCGACGGGAACGACGTGAGCCCATGCACGCAGCCCACCATGTGTGCCACCCACACAGCTAGCACAACTAGGCCGACGCCCAGGCGGAGGTTGCTGTGCCAGGTTCGACCCGCCCACCCCATCCCACCCCACCCCACCTGAACCGCGCCGCCTCCACCTCCTCCGCCGAGCCGGTCTGGAAAATGGACCGGTACTCCGAATCGGCGTGCTCCACTAGATCCAGATCCACGGTGGGCAGGTGCTCCGCCCCGGATCCGGATCCACTGCCGCCCATGGTGCCCGTGAGATCCAGTTTAGAGGCTGGGCCACTGGAAGAGGGGGCGGGGGCAATGCCGGTGGGAAACCGGCTGCTGTGCTGGTGGCAGGCTGCAGGGGGCGCTGCAACCAATGCGGGCTTGCTACTGCTGCGGCGGCCGCGTGCTGTGGTTGGGGCGAATGCTTCTGCTCCTGCTGCTGCCCGCAAAATATCCTGCAGGGGGCGCCGACAGACCCGGGGGCGCCCTGCTGCTCTGCCCTCCTCAAGAGCTGCGACTGCCTTGCCTCCCCTCTGGTCAGGCGTAGGCGTCTGGACGCGTCCTGGTGCAAGGTTGGAAAGAGGAAGTGGGGGAGAGGTTGGCAACTCGGATTGGAACAGTGCTATGAAACGCGCACATCGGACAGTACAGCAACGACCATGACTGCAACGGCCCTGAAGCCGGGAGCAGGTGATGAAGGCAGTCGGCTGCCAGGGCCAGTGCTCCAGGCGTGGCTGCACTCCCCCCGTCACACTACGGTAGCAGGTGACCCTCGTCAACCCCGCACGCTCACTTCCCGCACGTTACGCTGGCCACCGCCGCGGTGACGTGTCAAGCAGTGGATAGCTCACCCAAGTCGCCGCGAAGCCCGCTGCCCCGCGTGAGGCCAAACGCCCGGAGATGGATGAACCTAGGATTTCGTCACCACGCAAAGCGAGCCCCGCGGCAGCTTCAGTGGTAGCTGCAGTTTATCATCGACGCGTCGAACGCACAGTTGCAGTCAAAGCGAAGGGAGGAGGCGACGCGACTCGCCACTACGCGAACGTTTTGATGAAGTCAATTCCCAATCCTGTTTGAGGCTTTTTATCCAACGTGTGGTGAGCAGACAGCCTATGAAAACCGACCGGCGAGCTCTCGAGGAGGAAGAAATGTACACCAGGTGGCCAATGCAGACCTTCTATTCTGCAGCCTGCAGGCTTCATAATCGTTCGCGCTGGCATATTTGTAGCTTGATACCAATTATTCATCACGAGTTAGGCCTCAAGGGAGTTTGTGTGCCCGCGTTTTTAGGCCAGGGTTGACGGGCCTGAGTTTGCGCTGGCTTCAAGGACTCCATCACTACAAATGATGAGACAATAGTGCAAGGAGCATGGGCCTGGCCTGGAAGGAGGCCGGCCGCTTGGAGCTGGCGGCAGGGTGCGCAACATCGCGGAACGCGTTTGACCCGTCGCGACCAGCGGCGGCAAGAGGGCCTCGGCGCGGCGCAATTGTCTCAGCACACATACAAGGCAATGTAGCTGCCGGGACGAGTGGCCGTCGCCGGGCAGGGCTCGCGTTGCCGGCGCGGTCGGCGCGTTTGAGCCACGCCTGTGGCGGAGCGGCTGATGCGGCGGCGGGACGGTCACCCGCCACAGACAGGCTGTGCCACTGCAGCCAGCTCGCCCATGGCTGGCAGCTGCCTACAGCTGCTCGCCAGCTGCTTCGCGCGCCTGCCGCGGCCGCTGACAGCGGCGCCGCGGCGCCCCCTGGCCATGGCGATGGTGGTGACACGGCAGCAGCAGCCGGGGCTCATCCGGGGTCAGCAGTGGTGGTGGTGGTCCGGGAGCTGGAGCAGCCAATTGCGCTACCACCTTCCCGGCCCCTCAATTTTGCCTCCATGAGCACGCTTGGCAGCACCGGTAGCACCCGCAACGGCGCCCATCGCAGCAGCAGCAGCAGCAGCAGCGGCAGCGGCAGCGGCCTTGCCGCGTCATCCGCACCTTCCTCGCCGTTGCACGCAGCTGCAGCAGCGGCGGACCGTGCTGGCACGCCAGTTCAGTTCCAGGTGTCGTACGTTGTGTTCGCCAGCTCGGGACAGCAGCAGCTGGTGCTGGAGGGGCGTGACGGCGATGGGCGGACGCGCCGCTGCGCGCTGACGCCGCCGCTGCTGCCACCGCTGGCGCTGCAGTCTGAGCTGTGGGGTGGCAGCGGTGGCGGGGCGGGTGCCGGCCGCAGCCACGGCGACGGAGACGGCGACAGCTCAGAACGTGACAGTGGCGCCGCAAGGTCAAGGGGGCCGGCTGCAGTGGCTACTGACGCAGGCAGCGTCTTTCAAAAGCCACAGGGGTCTCAACCGGCACCACCAGCAGGCGCCGGCGGCAGTGGCGGCGCCCTTGAGCCGAGGCCGCTCCGCAGAGGTGCCTACTCAGGGGCGGCAGCAGCAGCAACACCAGCCGCACAGACGCCGCTGCCGCCCTCTCCACAGCGCATTGCTGCCTCGCCGCTGCCGCCGCTGCCGGCGTTCCCACTGGCCCTTCGCTCGCCTCGCGCCAGCAGCACGGAGGGCGCGGCGGGTGGCGGCGGCGGGCACCAGCAGCAGCAGTCGCAGCTGCTGTCGCTGCAGCGGCCGGATGCGCCGCCAGCGTCCCGCCTGCTGGCTTGCTTTACGCCAACAACACTCGTGCGCAGGTGAGGGATCGGGTTAGGGTGTGGGCGGGGTCCGCGGGGTGCGGGGGGTGGCGTGGGTGGGGTGGGGGTTCATTCCAACCCAAGCAAAATACCAAGAAGAAAGGGGGTTGCGGGCCACTGCGGATGCGTGGCTGCAGGGCATGCTGCAGGGGGATGTCCGTCGTGTGGGCACGTGGGTGCTGGTGGGTATGCTGGACGGATTGTCGTGCTGGGCTCAGGCTCCTGCAAACTGCAAGCCTGGCGCAGTAATATACCGTGCAGTTGATTTCAGGGACTGACTCCCTCAGTTGTCCGCCGCCCGTGTCGACTGCAGGAACTCGGGGCTCCGCTACGCTCCTCAGCAACAGCAACAGCAACAGGAGGAGTCACGCCCGCCGCCGCCAGCGCTCCCGCCGCCGCCGCTGCCGCAGCGGCAGGGCCGGGTATCCAGCGGCGCCGGAGGCCCCTCTACCACTGGTCAGCGTCAGCGTGTACCGCGCTGGGCGCAGCTGCTGCAGGGACTGCAGCCGCCGGGCCCAGGCCCAGGCGCAGCTGCAGCGCACACGCAGCCGTCACCCACCCAGTCCTCCTCCCAGCCTTGGCCGCTGCCCACGTCTAGAGCTGCACCTGCAGCGCCGGGCAGGAGGGGGCGGCCGCTCAGCAGCAGCTCATCTGGAGGGCCAGCCTCGGGCCCAGCAGCCACGGGACGCGGCCGTCTGCCAGCAGCCCGGGCCCCTCCTGGAGGAGGCCGCCATCAGGGCCCCGGGCTGGGCCTGGGGCTAGGGCTGGGGCAGGGCCACGGCCGCGGTGGTGGTGGTGAGGATCTGCTGTCGCGCTTCCGGCCCACGTTGTCGGTCAGCCGGGGCAGCGGCAGTAGCAGCAGCAGCAGCAGTAGCAGCATCACCTACGGCGCGAGCGCAGGCAGCGGCGCTGTAGGTGACGCAAAGGGCGGCGATGCTTGGACTGCGACCGGAGGGGCAGTGGCATCGGGCGCCCAGTCCGGTGTGGCTCCTCTGGCGGCTGCGCTGGCCGCTGCCGCGCCGTCCGCATCACCGGACGGTGGTGTGCGGGCGCGGGGCAGCAGGCGCAGTCTTAGCGGCGCGCGGGGCTGGCGGCAGCAATCCCGTTCGGTGCAGGAGGCAGGAGCCGCCACTGCGACACCGGCTGCGAAGAGGGCTGTGGTGGTGGTGGTGCGGGACATGGAGGTGCACTGGAGTGGGGGCGAGGCCAGCGATGGCGCGGGCGGCCTGCGGCAGCAGCAGCCTCCTGCGCCTGCCTCGCCGCTGCTGCTGCTAGGGGTGAGTAACGGGGAGGCTGTGTTACGTAGCGGATACGGAGTCCGCAGAGTCCTGTGTGTGTGGTTGCTGTCATGCCTGTCGCCCCATGACTGGCGGGGCTAGTCTGCTGCTGTTGTGCGTCTGTCTGACGCGACGAGCTTCACTCCAACATTCCATGCAGTTCCTGCGCGCCGCGGCGCCGGACCCGCTTGGGCTGTTGCCTGGGGCGCAACGCGCCTCGAGCACGGCGCATGCGCCTGCAGCAGCAGTAACGGCGGCGGCGGCGCGCCCGGCTGTGGCTGCGGCCGCCGCCGGTGCACCCGAGACACAGCCGGGTCGCTTGCAGCAGGAGCGACCTGTGCTCACTACAGCAGATGCCCAAGCAGCGGCTGCGGCGGCGGTGGCGGCGGGGGCTTCCACGCCCCCCGCCTCTCCGGCCCCGCAGTCACTGGAGCAGCGGGTGTGGGCCGCGGCCAGCCTGGAGCAGCTCTGGGCGCTGCTGGCTCCGCCTCCGGCACCGGCGCCGGCATCAGATACGGCACCTTCGGATGTCACTTCGGCAGCAACAGCACTAGCAGCTGAGGGCGTGCCTGTCGCTGCTACAGCCTTAGCAGCTGCTACTGCCACCACCACCAGCGTGGAGCTGCGGGACCTGCTCGCGGGCTGCGGCGCGGCGGTGGCGCTGCTGCAGCGGCGCCAGGGGGCGGGACCCGGGGTGGATGGTGTGGCGAGTGCTGCGCCCCCCGGTGGCGCACCTGCAGCTGCAGCTGCAGCTGACGGCGGTGGGGCGGTTGGGGCTGCGCGGCTGCCGTGGCGCGTGTCGGCTCACGGCATTGCGGTCCACCAGCACCCCAGCGCCCTTGAGCTGCGGGCCCAGCGGCAGGGGCTGCTACCGGGGCACCCGCAGCAGCAAGCAAGTCAGCCGCGTTCCAGCCTGCCACTGCCGCAGAGGGGGCCGCCGGAGCGGGCCGCTGCCGAGGCGGAGGAGGAGGAAGAGGAGGAGCAGGCTCGTGGTCGCCAGGCGCGAGGTGAGGAGGCGCTGGGGCGGCGGCTGGTGGGTCGGCTGGCTCGCCGCATCCTGGCGACCGTGGCGGCATCTGCAGCGGCGCGAGCAGCAGGCAGCAGGCCGGTGTCAGCAGCAGGGGGTCTTGCTGTGGGCCCGTTGGGGAGCGGCGCCGAGGCTGCGGCTGCTGCTGTGCGCCTGAGCCGCGATGAGGCGGAGGCGGTGCTGGCCGCGGTGTGGGCGTTCAGCCACCTGGCGGACGAACACGACACGCTGCAGCTGCAGCAGCAGCAACAGCAGCTGCAGCAGCTGATGATGATGAAGGGGTCAGGAGAAGAAGAAGCAGTGGAGGAGGCGGGTGGGCCGCCGGGCCTGGAGCTGACGCGCGTGACGTCAGCCGCCGCTCAGGCGGCGGCTGCTGCGACCGTGCTGGCGGCTGGCTTGGATCCAGCTGACGCAGCAGCAGCTACAACCTCTGAAGCCGCGACAGCAGCAGCCGCAGCCGCCACGGGCGCGGCTAGGCAGGCGTCCTTCCGCGATGTGATGTGTGAGCTGTGGCAGTTGCTGCTGAGTCAGGCTGCTTCATCGCCAGCAGCTGCTGCGGGCTCGGCGCCCCCGCGCTCGGGGTCCAGTGCCGGCGGCGGCGCCTCCAACGGCAGTAGCAACGCCGGGGGCCTGCCGCGGCAGTGGCTGCTGTGGGCGCTGTGGTCGGCTCAGCGCACGGCGCCGGACGCGCTGCCATCGCTACTGGCTGCGCTCGCGTCTGGGCCGAGCACGCAGGGCGCGGGGAGTGGGGGCCATGCTGGGCCGCTGCACAGCGCCGGTGCGGATCCCTTCCCTGCCCTGGCGCGGTTGCCGGCATGGCAGCTTGCGTCGGTGCTGTGGGCCTGCGGCAGGTGTGTGTGGGTGTGCGTGTGGGTTGCGTGTGGGGCGCAAGCGAAGCTGCAAGTCGACATAAGTTCAGTGTCATTCCGATGCGGGGTGTCCTGCTAATGAGATATCTTGGTTCCCCGCATGTAATGCAGGCATGCGGAATGGAGCGCAGCCATCGCGGCAGAGCAGGCTGAGCGGGAAGCTGACGAGGCAGACCCGAGCCCATATGAGGAGCACGGCCCAGCAGGCATCAGGCCCATGCCGCAGCGCGCGTGGGCTGAACCGTCTGATCTGGTGCTGCGGGTAGCTGCGGAGGCGGCACAGCTGCTCGCTTCCAGCCTGGGGCCGGCAGCCGCCGCCGCCGCCGCCCACCACCACGCCCAGCAGCAGCAGCAGCAGCAGCAGCAGCAACACCGGGGCTCCCTTCTGGCGGTACCGGACGCGCTCACTGCACTGCGGGCTGGCTTGGCCGTAGCTCGGGCCACGGCCGCTGGCTCGCCCGCATCGCCCGAGCCGCGGCAGGGATCAGGTCGGATGCCGGGAGCCTGCTGCAGCCGCCGCCACCAGCAGCTGCCGGTGCTGCTGGCGGCGCTGCTGGAGGGTGTGGCGGGTCTGGCCGCGCACCCGCGCGCCAACCTGAATGACGTCACCGCCGCGCTTCACCTGATTGCGGAGCTGCGGCTGCTGGTCGTGTTGCCGGGCGCCGCACAGGTCGCGGTGGCGTCAGTGGCCGCTGGAGGGGGCAGTGGCAGCGCAGCCGCCACAGCATCAGCCGGGCTGCGGCCGCAGGCTGCAACAGCCGCAGGAAAGGACTTGTGCGCTGGTGACAGCGCTGAGGTCAAGGGCGACCCAGGTGCGGTGAGCGAGGCGGAAGGGCTGGAGGCGGGGTGGCAGCGGGCGCTGCGGGCGGCAGAGGCGGCCGTGCTTCGGCTGGTTGCGGGCCTGGAGCCAGACGCGGCGGCGGCGCTGCTGTCGCTGCCGGGACTGCGCAGCCAAGGAGTCGCGCCGGCACGCGGCTGGTACCGCCGCGTGCTGCGGCTGCCGCCGCGCAAGGCCGCCGCTCGGGCAGGTGCTCGCGCAGCTGCAGCCGCCGGTGCGCGGCTGCAGCAGCAGCAGCGGCAGCAGCAGCACCCACTGCCGTTCCGGCTGCGGCTGCTGTATGGGCTGCAGCGCGGCGAAGAGCAGGACGGCGCAGTGCTTCTGCCGCGGCCAGGTGTTGGGGACAGCGCGGCGACTACTTTGGCTGCGACAGCAGGCGGCGGCGAGCCAGGCATGCGGCCGTTGGCGTTGCCAACTGGTGCCGCCGGCAGCAATAGCACTGGCAGTAGTACTGGCAGTAGCAACACGTCGAGCACAACGAGCGCCTGGCGCCCGCACAGCCTGGAGCTACAGCTGGCGGAGCAGCGGCGACTCCTCGGCGGCAGTAGCACTAGCAGTGGCAGCAGCAACGGCACCGGCAGCAGTAGCACCGGCAGCGTGCGACAGCACGGCACCACCTCGCTTCTGGCGCTGCTGGACGCCCTGGGCGCCGTGACGGCCGCCTCCAAGCGCGCCGTCGCCGCCTCTGGCAACGTGCACAGCAGCAGCAGCAGCAGCAGCAGCAGCGCCACCAGCTCTCAGCAGCCCTCCCCATCAGAGGGCGCCATGCTGCCCCGGCACCTGGCGCCGCGGCCGGCCACCGTGCGCGCCGCGCTGAACGCGCTGGCGCTGCGCTGGCTGCGCCGCGGCGCGCCCTCGGCCGAGGTCGCCCAGCTGGTGTCGCTGCTGTACGCGCTGCGCTGGCGGCCGCGCTCCGCGGTGTCGGTGCTGGCGACTGCCTGGCGGCCCTTTGTGCTGCTGGCACCGCACGAGGTCAGCGACGCGGCCATTGCGGGCATGGCGCAGGCGCTGGGCGTGCTGACCAGCCACGAGCGGGCGGTGCGGTCACGGGCCATAAAGGGCCGGATATCCGTGAAGGGGCGCAGCGGCAGTGGCGGCGGCGGTGGTGGTGGCGGTGGCGGCGGCTGGACGGCCAACATGCCGTGGCCCAAGCTGCGGGCGTTCTGGGCCGCGGTGCTGCGGCTGGCGCTGGTGCGCATGGAGCATGCAGCCGCCGCCGGCCGGCCGCCCGTGTCTACTACCTGGCTGCTGCCCTCCTCGCTGCGCTCTTCTGCCGGCGCTGCCGGCGCCGCTGCCGGTGGCGAGTGGCGTGGCGCGGCTGCGGCGGTTGCAGGAGCAGCAGGCAGCCAGGGAGCTGGCAACGCGGTGACCACGGCAGCAGCCGCAGACGCGGTGCCGCCGCTGACTGCGGCCTGCCTGGTGCGGCTGGTGTGGAGCAGCGCGCGGCAGGGCGCCCGCCGCCGCGCCTTCATGGCCGCAGCCTGCGCCGCCCTGGCGCCGCTGCTGCTGCGTGCGGCGTCTGCCGCCCACACGAACGGCACGCGGCTTGCAGGCAGCAGCAGCGGCGGCGGCGGCGGCAGCGGCAGCGGCTGGCAGCTCGGGGCTCGGGAGGTGGGCTGGGTGGCCTGGGGTGTGGGTCACCCGCGCTACCACGACCCGCGTGTGAGCGACGCCCTACTGGCGCTGCTCCGGCGCTGGTTGGCGGCGGGGCGGGCCGCTGGGCAGCAGCAGCAGCAGCAGCAGCAGCAGCAGCAGGCCGTGGCCGGTAGTCGCGCCGGTGGCGGCGGTGGCGGCGGCACGTCCATCAACTGGTGGGTTACATCGCTGTGGCATATGCAGCATTGTCAACTTGCATGCTGGGCATGGCTCTCCCTTGCCCTGCTGAGGCTGCCATCCTTGCTTGCGCCCTTGCGGTCCCGTGGCAGTGATACCGGTAGCTTGTAATCTTGTTAATCCCGGACCATCGTCATCGCCCCCCCCCCCGAATTGGGTTTGGTTTAGTTTGGGCTGGTAACCACAACCCCCCCGAACACGGCGCTGGAGCCAACGGTAATGTACCCGCTGTTCCGCTGGGCATCGGCACTTCACAACCATTTGATAAACACCATCCTATGGATGGCTACCCCCCCCCCCCTGCAACACCCACAGGACCGCCGCCACTCGTGTGGCCTGGGCGCTGCTGCGGCTGGACCGCCTGCCCTCCGCCGCCGCCTCCCCCGAGCTGTGGGAGCTGCTGCTGGGGCAGCTGCTGCCGGCCCTGCAGGCGGCCGAGGCGGCGGCGGCGCAGCAGCGGCAACAAGCCTGGCTGCGGCGGCAGTCGGTGGCGCGCGGAGCAAGGACAGTGTCAGCTGGAGGTGCCAGGCAGCAGGACGTGGAAACAGAGGCGGGAGGTGGCAGGAGGCTATCCCCGGCGCCGCTGGTGAACCCGCGTGCGCTGGTTGCGCTGTTGTGGGCGGTGCACGAGCGGCAACTGGCGGAGCAGCCGCAGCAGCAGCAGGAGGGACATGGGCAAGGGCCGGGGCCGGGGCAGACCCCGTCCTCGTCACCGCCCTCCAGGCCGCCCCCTCCAGGCCGCCCTCCGCCTCCCGCGCCGCTGCTGGCCTACGAGTTCTTGGCGCGCGGCGGCGCGGACGCCTTCCTGGCGGGCCGCACCTCCGACCTGCCGCCCGCCGCGCTGCTGCAGCTGCTGCAGGTGAGCTGGGGGGGCGGGGGCGGGCGCGTCGTCGGGTGCAAGCGGTTGTGGGAGTGGGTGTGGGTGTGGGTGCGGTTGTGGGAGTGGGTGTGGGAGTGGGTGTGGGTGCGGTTGTGGGAGTGGGTGTGGGAGTGGGTGTGGGAGTGGGTGTGAGTGTGGGTGTGCGTGTAGGTATGGGCGCCACTGTGTCAAATCATTCGTGACTTCAATGGCTCCAATTTCTGGCTTTGTTTCTCGCTGAACAGATCATCGCTGACGGCGCCACGGTCAGCCACGGGGGCAGCCCCATGGCGGCCAGGCAGCGCTGCGGGCGCTTCCTGGCGGCCGTTGGTCGGCTGGTGGAGCAGCGGCCGCGCTGGCTACTGCGGCGGCCGGGCCAGGCAGCGGCGGTGCTGGCGTGCTACCAGGCGCTGGGGCTGGCGGGCTGGAGCGGGGCTGGGGCACAGGTGGAGGAGCTGACGGGCCGGTTGAGGCAGCTGCAGGCGCGGGATGCGGAGTAGTGGCTGCTAAAGCATTGCTATACGTCTGGCCTGCACAAGGCTATGTGAGCGGGGCAGGCCAGAGAGTGCGGACCCAATGTAATGACAGTTCAAAGTCCACACTACTGTACAGTACACGTGCGACGCCTCGAAGGCGTTACGGAGCGCACACATCAGGGCCGCCAGCGCATTGCGCGAAAGACTGTTTGTGAAGGCGGGCCCGTTGAAAGGGACGTGGAACGGGGCGCGATCATCGCAACTTCGCAAGCCGCTCTATGGCACCAGCACCAGACAGCCATTGGGAGTGTCACCGCGGCCAGGCGATCATTTGAAGTCCGGCCTTGCCTCGCTTACTACCGTACATGTCTACATCTCACCAGACCAGACTGTAGCTCCGCCCATCCCCCGCCTGCCCACTCCTGCAGCATACCGTATCACGCGAGCAGCCGCGCACACTGCGCGTGTGTGGCAAAAAGCATCAAGGCCGGCGAGCAGGCGGCGGCGCCGCACCCCGGCCACCACCACTACCTCCGCTTCCTGCTCCTCGCCGAGTTGCCGTGAGCCCGTGACGGCGGCCGACTGCTGGGCAGTGGCCGCGGCGGCCGCTGCCAGCCGCCGCGCCGCCACTCCCCTGCCACGCGCTTGAGCGGCGGCTCCGGCGGCCAGGGTGGCGGCGCCGGATCCGGTGGTCGCCCCCGTCCAGACGGGCCGTCGCCACGTCAGCAGCACGTCCTTGAATACTATGGTCGCACTTGGAATGCCTGGGAACCTGGCAGCTGACAGGTTGTTCACGTGCACCCAGACATCCAGCCTGAACTTGCAGTCGTACAGAAAGACGTCGTACCTGTAACACATGCAAAATTCATGCAAATGCGCACGTGCACATTGATGCATGCATGCCCGGCTTGGCACGCTCTCGGGCCCTCGCCCCGGCAATCCCCTCGGGCCCGCGCCGGCCCTCATCCCATTCGTGGGCCTGGCCAAGCTGAGCAGCAGCACACTCAGATAGGAAGATCATGCGCAGAGCGGCAAAGATGGGGAATGTGTGGCGTGCAGCGGGACTCGTCTGCCGGTGAGGTCGTGCATCACGCCAACAGCTGGCACGCCGAGCGAGAGTGGATTCCGCACGCCGACAGTGAATTCCGCATGCCACCGGAGAGCGGGATATATCCGCCAGCGAGCTAGACTCTGGAAGCGGCGATGGCGGATCGGGATTCTGCTGCGGCGGGTCGGGAAGGCGCCGGGGCATGGGCAGGATTTCGCTGGGACGTGTCGGGATTTCAGGATACCTCACTCACCTCTCCGCACCAGCCAGTGCGGCTGTAGGCTCGCGGTGTCATGCAATTGTTGTTTGGCTGTCAGGCTATCCATGACGATGCGGCGGAAACCCAGCTGGGTGATTGACCTGGGTCTTGAACGAAGTGGATCCAACATTGATCCAGCTCTGTCAGCTCACGGCTTTAGCTCCGAGGCGCCTTATGCGGGCAATGGAGTTTGGGGCAATAGGATCCAAGGGCCCTGAAGGCGCTCGTTTTCGCTCGCTTCGCAATAATTAATACATATTAACATCATACGCAGTAACCTCAACTCCCCCCGCGCCAACTGGTGCGCAATTTCGGCATGCGTGTCGGCCCCCCTTGCACTGCTCGCCGCTCGGCACCCCAAACCCCCCCAAAGCCCCCGAGCCCTCCCCCCGGCTACAAATGCACGCAAACCGCCAGCAAACAAACAACATAGCTTATATATGTGTACCTATTTGTTGTGGAAGCGAAGGGTGTACAATTGTAGCCGGGGGGAGGGCTCGGGGGCTTTGGGGGGGTTTGGGGTGCCGAGCGGCGAGCAGTGCAAGGGGGGCCGACACGCATGCCGAAATTGCGCACCAGTTGGCGCGGGGGGAGTTGAGGTTACTGCGTATGATGTTAATATGTATTAATTATTGCGAAGCGAGCGAAAACGAGCGCCTTCAGGGCCCTTGGATCCTATTGCCCCAAACTCCATTGCCCGCATAAGGCGCCTCGCTTTAGCTCACATGCTCACCGGCGGTATACGATATACGGTAATTGATATCTTACCACAGCTTTTTCGCAGAGCTGAGGTTGCAGCTTTGATATTGCAGTTGTCGTCCCGATTTCAAATTTACGAGAGGATGCCCAAGCGCCTCGCAAACGCCTCAGACTCTGAGCAAGAGCCGACATGGACAGATTCGGAAGAGGCGCCCTCTGAAGAGGACAGCGACTACGAGCAGGAGTCGCAGCCGAAGAAGAAGGCCAAGACGCCCGCCAACAAGGAGAACAAGCCCCCTTCCAAATCTGCAAAGACGCCAACAAGCGGAGTCAAGCCTCAGGAGAAGGTACGAACTGGCGAGCGGCAAGGAGTCGAGCATGTGATTTGAACATGCGTCTCCCCGGGCCGACGCTCTCGGCTCGCTCGACGCTTAGGCAGCCTGCACGCCCGTTAATATTAAGCAGCATTGACGACCATGCCCATATGATCCGCAGGTGATCGAGCGCCTGCGCCGTTCGCTGCTCACGAGCATTAACGCGCAGATGGTCTACAAGAAGAGCCTCAAACGTGAGCCCGCTTAGCCAATGTCGCCCCCATGGAGTAAGGGGGCCTCTTGCGCCCATACACAATACCTTGCTGCTTCCGCATCTATGTCCCGTTGTGCACGCAACCCCACTTCCCACTCACTGCCCCACACCGTAAACATGCAGGCAGCAGCTCGCGCGTCAACGTGGAGATCCCCAACCTGACGCCCGCCGACGTGGAGGCTATCCTGGGGCCGGCACTGTACGGGCGCGCCACCAAGGGGCCCAAGCAGGTGTGCGTGGGCCTGGCGTGGTGTGGCTTGGCGTGCGGGAAACGGCGGACTGCCAGTGGTAGCGGGGTTTAGGATATGGGATGGGTTGGCGGTGGATGATGGGTCCGAAAGTCGGACTACGGGGTACCTGGCACCGGTATGCGGGATGTGGGTCACTGGTGGCAAGAGAATGTTGCGGTCACTTGGTGGTAACTGGCATAGGTTTGAATGCTGATGCTCGTAGCACCGCCACTCACCCGCTAGATGCAGATGCAGTCATTTCACCGCAATTCAAACCTGCAACGTGCCACCTCACCTGTGGCATGACTACATGAGCGCCGCGCCTGGGCCACACACGTGTACTATCGTATGTTACATCCATGACTTCAGTCGCTGTCTGCCCTGACACTCCTATGCCGCTGCCGCTGGCTGCCGTCTGCCTCAGGTGGCTGTGACCACGGGCTCTTCCGCCGATCTAAAGGAGGTGCTGGGCAGGTGGGTGGGCGCGTGGGGCTACTGGGTGTGGATGGGGGGCGGGGGCTGTGGCATGTATGTGGGGCTGCAAAGATGGCACCATCAGTCACGAGGGAGAGGAGTCCTGTGTAATAACACCGCGTCCTGTAAGGGAGAAACGGTACGGTGGGGAGGCAGCCAGCAAGGGAATGAAGAAAAGACGCGCACGGGAGAGCGACGGGAAGGTTTAATACGGTATCAGCAAGGGGAGGGGGATGTGCAGACCGATGCGCCGATGTGCTCATGCATGCGAGGCTGGGGCTGTCCGCCACTGCACCCAGGATATGGAACACACATTGCAACCAGTGCCAACACGCCGAGCTGCTCTCTCGCACTACCATGGCACAGCACACCATCCACGACACCCACGCCGCCGCACACCCGCCTGCTCGCATTGTGTTTCCTGCCTCCATTCACCTCCTCCCCTCCCCTCCCCTGCCCTGCACTCCCCGCACCACCCTGCAGGGCGCCCTACAAGTCGCTGCGCTACGGCGCGGCGCTGGTGCTGGCGCAGGACGCGCTCAAGCTGGTGTACAGCCGTGATAGCGGCATCCTCAAGGCCACTGCCGCCTGCATCATGGACAAGTAGTAGCGAGTGGCAAGTTGCTGGGCCGGCAGCAGCAGCGGGGTCGCAGGAGTACCGAGGTGTAAGGAGGGCAGGGGCAGCGGGAGGCACTTGGAGCAACAGAAAGTGATGGAGCCGCGGTCAAGCGTCAGTGCGTGGGTAAACCGTGTCGACACGGGCAGGACAGTCGCCAGTGGCAACCTGCGGTTGGATGGTCAGGACTAGCACGGCTCATGCTGGGTCTTGGGGGCCAGGGGAGGCCTCCCCTGGTGGGGGCAGGTATTTGTACGTGTACTGCTATTGAGAGACATGGCGCGTGTCCATCGCGCGGCATGGCTGTGTTTTGGCTCATCAGCAGCCTTCAGTATGTGACCGGCGGCAGAGACGCGTGTGTTCATGTTTGGCTGCACTTGGTGACATGGCAGTGGCAGTTTATTTGCGCCTGGCAGTTGTGATGGCAGCGTGCGTATCGCCACGATGAGAGGGCGCGCCTTACATACGTACACGGCAGGCAGGCAGGTGTGATGCATTGACGCGACGGAATGAGGCATGCAGGCATGGAGCAAGACAATGGAGCAGGTTGGGCAGACGCGTTTGAGCAGACTCGTGTCGCAGGATGGCGTTGTGGTATACTTGTGGCAAACAAACCAGTACGCGATACCAACATTCATCTCTGCCCCCTCTAACTCGCGTCAGTGGGCACTCGTCGATGCCTCATCAGTCACTGCCTCTGCCCTGCATATGACACCCCAGAAGCGACTGAACTACCGCCCCGTGCTGCAGCCCGTCACCAATCGCCATCATCAACATGGCGCCGCAGTCCCACACTCCCACATTTGTCCATGTGTAGTTTCGGGCTAGCGGTGCGGCGCCAACATGCCAATCCAGTGCAGCACGCCGTCTTCTCATGGTCGTTGTCGGTGTGCACGCGGCGGCGTACCGCCCCCGCCGTCGCGACCGCTGCCGCCTGCAGTAGCCGAACGCCGCGGCGGCGGCGACCGCTGGATGCGCCGCCCCTTACTGCCACGCTTGTGAGGCGGCGGTAGGGAGTAAGAAGCTGGAGGTTGCTGCGACCGTCAGGGCATTAATGGCGGCGACCACGGTGGCCTTGCCGGCGGCGCCGGTGGCCGGGCCGCCGGTGGTAGCGGCGGCCCAATCCACCCAGGCATCCCCTCCGCTATCGGCGGTCGCCACGTCGGCAACACGTTCGTGAACACCCAGGCCGCGCGTGGCACTGGGAGGACGGCGGCCCTGGCGGCGGGGTTGTCGTACACCCACATGTCGTAATGGAACGTGTAATTGTACAGGAAGGCGTCGTACCTACGCGCGAGGCGGGCGGGCGGACAGCGATTGGACACGGTTGTATGTGTGCGTGTGTGTGCGTGTCATATTGTGCCGATGTGTGTGTGTGTGTGTGTGTGTGTGTGTGTGTGTGTGTGTGTGTGTGTGTGTGTGTGTGTGTGTGTGTGTGTGTGTGTGTGTGTGTGTGTGTGTGTGTTTGTGTGCTCGCGTGCGCATGAAGTAACAACGGGTTTACAGGCGGCCTGACGAGTCTCTTTTTTTTTTTTTTTGAGGCGTTAATGTTACAGCTGTGGGCCTGCCTCCGACCCGGGCCCGACACACGGCCTCTGCAGCCTACCAGTCTCTGGACTGGCGAGAGCGCTCACAAAAACAGCGCTAGAAACCCAAGCCCACGGCTGACCTGCCCTACCCGCGCACAGCAAGCCTAGCCGCGAAACGAGAAACGCCTCCCTGTGCTCTCCTGAGCCCACAGGACCAGGCGGTGTGGAGACAGCTCGCGCACCTAATACCTCAAACGAAACCCCCGACAAGAGACAACCCGAAGACGAGCAACCCACGCGCGCGCTCCCCTGGGGGCTACCAACGCCTGGGAACACACGTGTCACCCTTCTGCTACTCATCAGCAGGCCACACGTAGCAAGAGGGACAGGGCCGGCGAGAACGCTCAAAGCCGCCGCACCTAGCCGCCAAAGCTACAGCCCAAACCACCAACTCAATCGAGTCACCTACCGCAGAGGGGACAAGCACGCAACCGAGCGCCTACCCGCCACCACAAGGGTCGTGAACAAACGTCACCGTCAACGGTACCACCCACACACACACGTACACACACAAACCGCGTCTCATCTACACTCTATCTAGCACTGCTTATAAGCAGCAGTTGCGAGCTGACAAGACTTGACTAAGCAGGTTGCTGAACCTTAATGCGCCCGCCCTGCACGGCTAGCAGGGGGTGCGCTGTGCCTACCTCCCTCCACCCCTTCCTGGGCACCCCTAATCTTGCGAAGTCCTGCAGCCGCCTCCAAAACCCTGTCACCGCTTCCGCTTTAGCGATTTCTACCGGCTCAGTCTCCATACCCTCTGGGGGCCCTGCGTTGGTAACTGCCCTCAACCTCGTCCGGGCGCGTTCCATGGCCGAGAGGGCGGCTATTACCACCACGTCCCACACTGCTTGCTGCACTCCGTGAGGCGGTTCTGCTAGCCATAGCTGCTGCCGAGTGATGGTGTTCGCCATCGCCGCGTTAATCTGCTCCAGCACTGCCTGCGCCACGGGACACTCCCAGAAGTGATGTGCTCGCGGCGAGCAGGGTGCGCCGTGCGTTCCTCCGTGGGCGCCGCATCCACACGCTTCCTGCTGCTGGGCTCCACTGACGTGGCTGTTTCCAGCCAACGGTACTCCATCCACTGCCAGTCGCCACAGGACCTCCACGTGTTCCCGTTCCCACCGTATGTGCCACATCCTGCTCAGCATGGCGCGCACAGGGTTCGTGCCTGTAGGCGTGGTCGCAGTTGTCACCGCTGCGTTTGTCGTGGTGGCTGCTGCCTCGCCTCTGGCTTCCCTGGCGAAGTCCGCGTGTAGCTGGGTCCGCCGCTGTTCGATTGGTCGCATTAGCATCGCCGTGGCCTGGCTGACTGTTAAGCGCTGGAGCCTTATGGGCATCAGCAAGCCCCTGCGCCAGCCTAGCCTGCCTACTATCTGAGCCCGCACTGCCTCCGTCGTCTGCGCCGGCGGCTGACCTCCAGCGCTGAGTTGCTGCTCCACTTGCTCCGCCGCTGCTCGCCATTCTGGGCTGATGTCTGCAAGTAGCAGCTGGATAGCCTGCAGCGTCGGGCTCCTTCTGAAGCCTTCCGGCGCTGTGGGGGAGAGATGCTGACTGACCCACTGCCGCCATTCCTCCGTGTCGGCTGGCGGTGTCCCTGCTGCCACCAGGGCCCCCAATCTCACAGCGTCCCCCACTGTCTTGAGGGCGTGGCACGTGCTGAGACGCACGTGGCGCTGTTCCATACCTGGTCTCGGTGGTGCTGGGGGCTCGGCTCCCTCCGGGCTGAAGTCGGGATCCGCGCTATTCTCTTCTGCTTCCGCTGCCCGTTGGTTATTGGGCAGCAACGCGTTGGCCCAGAGCGGTGCCGCCCAGCACCAGTCTCCTGCTGCCATCGGCTGCCCCTCCACGTCTTCCAGTGGTGGCAAGTAGCCTAGTGCTGTGATGAAACGTGCCATGTCTGTGGGCAGGCCATGGGCTGGCCCTGGTCGGCTGTCTGCGTCCGCGCTGAGGGTGGTGACGGACGCCAGGCTGAGGTGCGGGTGATGCCTTTGAAGGTAGCACGTCACGACTTGCTCCCAGGGGTGACGTGCTGGCTCAGCCTGTGCTGCTGCGCTAGCCAGACGTGCTGCCCATCTCGCGTTGCGAGCCCTCAGGTGCAGGGTCAGCGGCAGTAGCCCAAAGCCTCCTGTACGCGGGTGGCCGTACAGTAGTGTCCGCGGGACTCCTGTCATGCGCTGGGTTGGGTGGTTAGGGTCCGTACGGCGGTCCACGACTCCCGCCGCTGCCCGCTCCAGCAGTTCCACGGTATCACCTCCCGGCATGCCCGCGTGCTCCATGTGCCACGTCACGGTTTGCAGGGCATACCCTGACGTGGACGCCGCCCTCCCAAAAGTGCTCAGCGGCAGGCGGGATATGCATCCCATCCGCCGCTTAGCCTCCTTGAGCCGGGCCGCCCAATCCGGTTGAGCGGGTTGAGGGCTGTTGTCCACCGGCACGTTAAGTGCTACTGCCACCGTCACCAGGGCCGGTTGCTGCAGCTGTGTCGGCGCGGTTGCTGTTGGGGGCTGTGGTGGCTGCTGGGCGTTGTGGTGTTGCGTCTGGGCGTTGGGCTGGTCTGCTGTGTCTGCGCCTACCTTCAGCAGCTGCACCTTGTCCAGGTTTAACCGCTGTCCTGACGCTGACGCAAAGACGTCCATTGCTGTGAGAAAGGGCCCCAGTGCTGCCATGCTGTCAAGCAGGACCTGGCAGTCATCTGCAAACTGCACCGCCGTGGTGACGTCTGCGCTGTTCAGGTCCAGTCTGATCCCAATGCCCTGGCTTCGCAGCCAGCATAGCAGCGCTTGGGCCACGAATAGGTACAGCACCGGTGCCAGGGGGCAGCCTTGCCGTACGCCCAACTCCATGCTCACGGGACGGGATAGGCTGCCGTTGACTAGCGCCTGGGCGACTGTGGATGACAGAAGCAGGGAGACCCACCCCCGGAGCTTGGGCCCTGCGCCCAAGTGTTCCATCGCCTGCAGCAGGAAGCTGCGGTCCACCGTGTCGTACGCCTTGGCGAAGTCCAGGAAGGCAATGACCGCTGAACGGCCCTGCTGCTTCAGGAGATGAGGGATGTGGCGGAGCGTGTGGATGTTGTAGCCTATCAGTCTGCCGCTGAGGAAGGCTGTCTGCTCCACGTCAATCACCCGGCCAAGTTCATTCCCCAGCCGTGTGGCTAGTATCTTCGCCAGCATGCGGTAGTCGGAGTTGAGTAGGGTGATGGGTCGGTAGTTTCCGGCTAGCTTCGGGTCCCCCTTCTTGTACAGCACCGTGATGATGCCATCCGTGAATCGTGGCGGCATGACTCCGGATTCACCGATTGCCGAGTATAGCGCCGCTAGCAAGGGAGGCAGTCTGGTGCGCCCCACCTTGTACACGTCCGCTGGTAGCCCGTCCCATCCTGGGGCTTTGCCAGGTGGCGTTCGCTTGAGCGCCGCCGCCACTTCAGCTGGGGATACTGCGGAATTTCCCACGATATCATCTGCTTCTGGGGCCAGGCGGCGGGGATGGGCGTCCAGGGCGCTGAGAACTCGGGATAAGGGATCCGCATCGGGTAGCGGCGTGGGTGGTGGTGGCGTTGGCTTGCGCGAGACGTCACGCCAGTACTCTGCCACTACTTGAGCGACCGCCGCAGGTGTCGTGACCAGCGTGTGCGGCTGGCTGGGCAGCCGCAATGCTGTGGGTCCGTTGTTGTTGCTGCGCCCGGGGTGGATGAGTGCGGTAAGGTTACCGTTGGGCCGCTCGCCTGACCGGATGAAGGCTTGCCTTGCTGCCAGGTAGGCCGGCTTTGCCTCAGCCCTCATAGCAGCCGCCAGCTCCGCCTCCGCATCTACCGCTGTTGCCAGGCGACTGGTGTTGCCTGGCGCCGCTGCCAGCGCCGCTGTCGCCTCCGCCGCTGCCGTTCGCAGTTGCTGTACCGTGGCCCCAGGACGCCGGCGCCGCATCTGCGCTTCCCTGTTCAGTCCGGCTAGCTCTGCTGTCATGCGCCGCTTGAACCCAGGCCACCACTGGATGAGAGCTTGTGGGTGTTGGTCGGGCCCTACCGGTGCTGCTGCTGTTGCCAGCTGTAGCCAGCTTGTGAACCGGTCTTTCAAATCCTCATGCGCAGTGAAGTGGGTCCGCGTCCGGCGTGGAGCATCGCTGCGCCGACGGGGGGCGATGGGCTGCAGGTGCAGGACTGGGATTCGGTGGTCTGACGGTGAACCGGTGGCGATGAAGGCCCGCTGGGTTGCTGGGAGGGCATTGGAGGGGATGTAGATTCGGTCCAGCCTTGCCCCGCCCCGTGTATCCCCGGCGCCACGGTAAAGGTACGTGTACTCCCTCCTTGCAGCGTGCAGAGCTCGGAAGCTGTCTACAAGCTGAGCTGGCGCCGTCGAGTCTCTGAGTTGCTGTGTAAGGACTGCATCCAGGGGCCTGGGCCCCGACGCGTCCAGGCTGGGGTTTTCCACAAAGTTGAAGTCGCCCGCCAGGATAAGCGTGCTGCCTGCTGCTGTAGCATCCGCCGCCACAGCGTGTATCCCCTGGCTCAACACTGCCGTGCGAATTGTGTCCGCGTCCGCACGCGCGCGTTGGGGTAGATACGTGCCGGTCACCCAAAGTTTGTGCCCACACCAGTCAAGACTGCACGAGGCCATCCACCCTTCTGGCACGTCCTCCGGCACCTGCAGGGCAGTTGTCGCCAGACTGGTGCGCGCCAGGATAGTGACACCTGCTGTGTGCGGGCCCGAGCTCGAGAAGGAGCTAGCCGCTACGGCCCATCCCCGGATGTGCCGCCATGCTGCGGACGCTTGCAGCGCGTGTTCCAGCGCCGCCTGGTCGTCGTGGTTTTCGTGGTGTGTCTCAGTCAACACCACGACATCTAAGTCTAGTTCGGCCCAACTCTGGACTGCTGCTTCCAGTTTGCGTCTGGCTGCCGCCGTCGATAGACGTAGCCCTGCCACGTTGTGTGTGGCTACCCTCAGCGGCTGGGGTCTGCCGCCCCGGCCGCCGGGTGTTTGCTGCTGTTGGGGCATTCTAGTCGTCCAGCAGGTTTGCCGGGAGCAATACAGCTGCAGGGTGGTCCGCTGCTGGGCTGCAAGGCGACATGAGCTGGAAGGGTGGGGGCGGTGAGGCCGTGTCCTGCTGCGTGCCGGGTTTGTTGCCGCGTGTGTGGCTGCGGGAGCTGGCCCGGCTGCTGCCGCCCGCGTTCACCCGAGTGGTGGCGCCGCAGTTCCAGTGCCGGCGTGCCTGGAACTCCTGATCAGTCTCCAGGCCCCCTGTGAGCTGCTTGAAGCGCCAGTCACCGCCAGTCTCCGGGTGCGGTGTGCTCATCAGCTGTTGGATGCTGCCTAGCCGCTCATCGAACTCCTCCTGGCTCTCGCCTGAGCGCATAGGCCAGGCATATCTGCCGCCTAGGCTGCGACCACGGCTGCGGCTGCGGCTGCGGCTGATGCTGGTGTGCCGTTTGGGTGAGCGCTCCGCCGATGGCGGCTTGTCCTCATCGCGTGAGCGCACCCTGCCGCGGTCGATGGGGGTAGCTAGGTTGCTGTGGGATAGGAGCGCTGGGCCCACCGGGGGCGGTCTTGGGTCCCGTGGTGCCTGTCCCATTCGTGTAGGGGCACCGAGAATGGGGTGCTGGCTCATCACCGCCTGCGTCTGGGTTGCGGTTGGTGCCTGGGCCCCCGACTGGCGCGGTGGTGCTGGCGCCTTCGCCGTTGCTGCTGTTGCTGGCGCCGTCGGCGGCTGGCCCTGTCCCGATTGGGGCTGTTGCTGACCCGCCGGCGCCAGCGCCGTCACCGTGTGCTGCGGGGGCAAAGGCGGTGGTGGCAGCGGTGGAGGTGGTGGAGGTGGTGGCGGCGGCGGCGCGGCCGCGGCCGTGGCTGTAGCTGCTGTCGTCGTCAGCGGCTGGCCCTGTCCCGATTGGGGCTGTTGCTGACCCGCCGGCGCCGGCGCCGTCACCGTGTGCTGCGGGGGCACAGGCGGTGGTGGCGGCGGTGGCGGCGGTGGCGGCGGTGGAGGTGGTGGCGGCGGCGGCGGCGGCGCGGCCGCGGCCGTGGCTGTAGCTGTTGTCGCCGTCAGCGGCTGGCCCTGTCCCGATTGGGGCTGTTGCTGACCCGCCGGCGCCGGCGCCGTCACCGTGTGCTGTGGGGGCACAGGCGGTAGGGGCGGCTGCGGCGGTGGAGGTGGTGGCGGTGGCGGCGCGGCCGCGGCCGTGGCTGTAGCTGCTGCCGGCTGGGTTTGGCCCTGCCCTGCTTTGGGCTGCTGCTGGCCCGCCGGCCCCGCTGCTGTGGCAGTTCCGCCTTGTTCGCTGTTCGCTGCTGCCGCCGCCGCGGTCTTTCCCGGCCGGCTGTAGTGTTCCGTCGCCGGCTGCTGCGCCGTGCTCATGCTGGCCAGCGCCCATAAGCGCCAGTGTCGGACCTGCTTGCGGTTCTCCACCAGGATCTGCTCGTGGCGTGGCGCGGGGCTCTGGATTGTGTACTCGTACGGCTCGGGCAGGACAATTCGGGCCTGCACCTCCGCGCCTGCGACGCTCGGCAATAACCGGACAGGTGTTGCGGCTTCAGGGAGCTTTGGTGCGTCCGCGGAGGTCACCAGCATCACATCCGCTCTGTCGGTGGGGCACCCGATGTACTTTATGTGCTTGGTGAGTAGGCCGGGGTACGTTGTCATGGCTGCAGCCGTTAGCACCGCGCGCTCCGGGTGGTACGGCATCCCTGCTAGCTGGTAAACGGTGGGCGCGACCTTCTCCCAGCCTACCAACCGGACCGTCACGTCCAGAGGTATGGTGTCCGTGCCGGTTAAAGTCATCCGGCCCAGGTACAGGTATCCGTCTAGCGCCACCGGGGAGGCTGACGGCGGCCCGGCCGAGTTCACCAGGCGCTCCAGCGTGCCGGGTGGCGCGTACACGTTGACCCGCGCGATGATGATTCTGCCGTCCTGGTGGACCCAGCTTAAGCTCTCTTTGACTCGCACTTCCCCGCTGATTCCTTCTGCGGCGTTGACGCCTGTCACCCTCGCGACGAATGCCCTCGGGATGTTGCCGAAGGCGCTCGCGAATTTTGCGTCCTTCAGCTGTTTGTCCTTGTCCCGATCTTTTGCGAGCGCAAATTGGACCTGGTAGCTAAAACCAGGTTTTACGCCTCCGCTGGCTGGCTCCGCGCGCGATGCATGTGAATGTGAGCTCGCCCGCTGTCGGTTGCTCTGCCGGTTCATTTTCTAAGTCCTGTGTTATGCTAGTAAGTCATACATGCTCGAAAATCGCCTAACGGGCAGAAAGCCGTGTTGCGTCGGTAGAATGCGAAGGGTGCTTGCAGTTGACTAGTGCAGGGGCTAAGGGCTAAGGTACTATAATATATGTTGTCGGGTGGTAATTGGGTACCTTGGTAATTGGGTCTCGTGATCGAGTACTCGGGACAGCCAGTGACAGCGAGGCATTTAGGCCACACGCTGCCGCTATCACGCGTCTCCCCTGCCCAGAGCGCAGCCAAGCTCTGGAGTCCACCGGGGGGACGCTCCAACCAACCTGGACCACGCCAGTAGCCTCAGAAGGGTTACTGCTGGTACTACAATGAAGTAATGTGGATTGGCAGGACAGCCGCTGCACCGTGGCGGGCGGGCGACACACGTGCGTAAGTAGGCCGCCACTACGGCACTCCCACCACCAAACAGTTGAGACTGTTGAGTAAAGCGCGCGTCTCTGGGTCTGCCGGTCTGGTCGTCTCGGGCGTTGATCACAACACTACCTTGACGGTTGCGGGTTGGGCTTGGGGCTCGCGAGAGGAGGGAGGCCTGAGGCGCCAGCATCAGCGCTGAGGTGGTGCGATGGCTGGCGGCGGAGGCCGCCAGAGGCGGCGTGCTGCAGGTGGGTCATCGGCATCTCAGATGATGGGCGCACGGCTGCATGCACTGCTGCTGCAGTGGCGTGGCGGGGGCGGCGATTAATGCCAGTATGCTGTGTGCGTGCGTCCGCGGGCATGTGGCGTGTGGTGTGTCATGTGCATGCATGTTGTGCGACGCCCCCTTCCCTACAAGATTTCTCATAT
This sequence comes from Chlamydomonas schloesseri, assembly GCA_016834595.1. Lineage (NCBI taxonomy): Eukaryota > Viridiplantae > Chlorophyta > Chlorophyceae > Chlamydomonadales > Chlamydomonadaceae > Chlamydomonas > Chlamydomonas schloesseri. Next base: position 3,065,521 of record JAEHOD010000004.1, read on the forward strand.
GAACAGCTTGACAACCCCTCACAAACTTCAAACGCCGTGGGGCCCGTACACATCCGTTGTGGGTGCTCGGCCTCTTCCGGCGGTCGACGATTGACCGGCGGTGCCATGATGGCGCCAGACAGCGCTTTCAACTTCAGTCATGTATACTTCACTGCTTCTGGTGTCGTCGTTGAATAATCTTGCTGTGGGTGGAACGGCTGGCAAAGCAAGGTTGAAGAGGTGTGCTAGCGGTTTGTTGCATGGGCACGTGGCGTGAGGTTGGCGCGGGAGAGATTTTGTTCAGGCGAGCGACTACACCGCGAAATAGTTCGTATGATGGCTCATGGAAGAGTTAAGACGCTCAAGGAATGGGGACGGGGAAGGTAGCCTCTGGTCGGGGTGCTGAAGGGCAGGCTGAAGGGCCTAGGCTTGGGCCTAGGACGTGTTCGTGCCGCGTGCTAGAGCGTCGAGGGGCCGTGTTCACTCGGACGGAGAGAACCGTAATATGTTACTGAAGCCAAACCTCAATGCAAATATGTTGCACGTTAAAATGAGCTTCCGCTTGTTTCGCCCCGACCGACAGATGCTGCTAAATTCGTAAAATGACCAGCGAGACCGCAGGCATCTTGGTTGAGCTGCCTAGTAAATGGTCATATTTGCCCCCGGACCTCAAGCAGCGCGTAGCGAGCTTCCTTCATCCCAACTCGGTCGCGGAAAGCCTCGTGCTCGTTGACCGCGACACCGCGGGTTTATTGCGTCCGCAGTACCACACGCTTACGCTGGGCCAAAAGCAGGAGACAGATGAGGAGCCGCACCGTGCAGTGCAACCCTGGCCCGGACACGCCTTCGCCGCGCACTGGGGCCGGCCCGAGCCCTGGCGCGCCCTCACCCTGCCCCAGCGCCGGCGCCTGCTGTGCCTGGCCGCGTCCTCAGGCCATGCCCCCAGCCTGGACGCCGCTCTGGTGCATGCGGGCTGCTCCCTTAACCATGAGGTCCTGACCGCGGCCGCTGCAGCAGGCAACCTGCCTGGTTGTAAGCAGCTCATCTCCAACGACTGCGAGTGCAGCCTCACCGCCGTCCTGGCCGCGGCGCAGGGCGGCCACCTGCAGCTGCTGCAGCTGCTGCTGGGGCAGCTGCCCGGGTGCAACAGCCTGCTGACGTCGTCGGCCGCGCGGGGCGCCTGCGCCGGCGGGCAGGCGGGCGTGCTGACGTGGCTGCGCCGGGCGCACGGCTACCAGGTGGGCGAGGTGGAGGCCATGATCGCGGCGGAGCAGGGCCGGGTGGCGCTGACGGAAGCCATCCTGGCGAAGGTGCGACGGGGGCAGCGGAGTAAGTACGGTGGCAATGGGAGGGCGCGCGCTATTCGGGCGCCGGCGCCAGCCGCCGCAGAAGCAGCGGCAGGCTCGGGTGGTGTGACAGCCGACGGGCAGCAGCAGGAGGAGCAGGAGCAGGCAGGTTTGGCTGCGCAGCCGGCGGCCCAGCAGCAGCAGCAAGAGGAGGATGCCTTTGAGCTCGACCTGGATGTTGGCGATTACAGCCGCTCGGAAATCAGCAACAGCGAGGCCAGCGGTGGTGGCCATGCCGGCGACGGCGAGGAGGGCGAGCCGTCAGATCCCTTCGAATCGCTGTCTGAACTCTTCCGATGGCAGCTGGTCAAATCCATCGTCCAGGGCTGCCCGGTGGAGGTGCTGGCGCGGCACTACGACGCGCTGTGGCCCTGGCGGCCGCACCAGCGCCAGCCGCGCCTGCGGCCAGGCTACAACGATAGCGCGCGTGAGCGCGAGTCCGCCCTGACCCAGGTGCTGGCCACCGCCTGTGGCAGCCCCACACCGGACTGGGCTGCCAAGCTGGAGTTCCTGCTCGCCCGCTGCACAGACACTGCCGCTAGTACCGCCGCGGCCCCGCCACTGTCCGCCTCGCCTTCCCCGGCGCCTGGCTCGGCTGATCCCTCCGCTGTCGCGGCTGCGGCCGCAGAGCTGTTGGACGGACACCGTTGGCAGCTGCATGACGAGCGGGACAAGTCCCCGTGCGCGCTGGCGGCGCAGCGACCTGACTACCTACAGCGGCTGAAACGGCTGCGGGGCATGGGCATGCCGCTGGGTCCGGACGCGCTGGAGTGGGCGGCGCAGCGGGGGCACGCGGACGCGCTGGCATGGCTGTGGGGCGAGTGCGACCTACAGTATCACCTGCAGCAGCACCCGGAGCGAGGGCAGGCGCTGGGGCAGGTGGAGACGCGGGTGGAGGACGGCTTCGTGTGGCGCTTCGCGCTGGGGCACGGCGAGGTGCCGGGGCGGCGGGCGGTGCTTCAGCTGCTGGCTCGCGAGCCGCGTGGGTTCCGCTTCATGGCAGCGCATGTGGCGTGGGAGGCGCACCAGTGGCCCTGGGACTCGCGTTATCACGGCAGCAACGACACGCTGGCATGGCTGGCGGAGGCGGCGGTGGCGGGCGGTGACCCGCCCTCCAAGCGGGAGCGCTTCTTGTGGGACAAGGCGTTTCGGAAGGCAGCGCGCGCCGGCGCCAGCCTGGCAGTGCTGCGCGCGCTGCGCGCCCGCGGCGCGGCGGTCAGCCTTGCTGCAGTGGCAGTGGGCGGCAGCGAGGAGGCGCTGGATTGGGCGGCGGCGGAGCTGGAGGCGGAGGAGCGGGCGGCGAAGGAGGGCAGTGCCAAGTGCTTGCAGCTGCTGCCGCGGGCGGGGTCATGGAAGGTGCGTGGGGCAGCCGTGCGATGCAAGTGTCTGGTGCATGCAGATCTACGTCGGTCTGGTGTGTCGAACTTGGAGAGTGGTTTGTGTGCGCGGCACCCGACATGAGTGCTGTAACCTCCCCGCCCTAACTAGCACTGGTCCGTGATACTTTGGGCATTGGAAGCAATTATCACCAGCCCCCACCAGCACGGCCGGCCTCCCGCCTGCACAACTCACTGCCTGCAACTCCCATTTAGCTTGGGCCTGATTGCATGATAACCTTTGTCCGCGCCTCCGCCCCCCTCCCCCAACCCCCACCTACCGCGTCCCGCTCCGATTTCTGCAGAAGCCGCTTCGCTCCAAGGACGTGAGGCGCATCCAGGCCGCAGGAAATCAGGCTGGGCTGGTCTGGTGCCAGCGGCATGGCCTTATGCCTTCGCGCCTTTTCGCGGCGGTTGGCGGGTCGCCTCAGGGAGGCGGTGGCGGCCGCCGCAGGCAGCGGCCCGGGTGTGCCATTTCGTGAACAGATACTTGAGCAAAAAGGCTTTCAGTACATTGATGCGCGTGCCGACAGTTAAGGGCAGCATGCAAGAGGCACGGAACCCCAAATGAATGTAGTCGTACGGCGGGCACAACCACGCGCCGGTATGCACCGCGGTTGTTTTGTTTAACCTGTGGGGTGGTTGCGGTTATCAACCGCCATGGCATGCAGGAGGTTAGGTACGGGAAGTCGTGCAGCCTTTCAGCCTGGTGTGCACAGTCTGGACTTAAATGCTTTCGTTGGAAGCTCGTGACTGCGGCAACTAAGATGGGCATTCGGCAGTCAAATGCCGGGGCCCCGTAAGGCGATTGGGCCAAGGTTCAGCCGTTGATACACCGGTTGATGTGCGCAGGTGTGGTTCGTAAAATTTGGTGCATTATCAGCGCTCCAGAGCAGATGTGCCATGTAATTTGTTGTAAATTCCATTCAAGCACCTGGTTCATGCATGCGAATTGCATCATGATCCCAGTCATGATCCCGGCCAGCGGGGCCGTTCCAGTCCGCCGTGCTGGGCAAGGTGCTCATGGAACTCGAGTCTCTTGAACGCTTACACTCTTACCAACATAATAATGTGATAAATTGTACCTACAGCGGTATTGATTGAAACCGTTTTTTAAAGAATCGATCATGTCTGACTTGCGAGACTACCGGTACGCTCCTCTTCAGTTGTCTTTACCTGAACCGTATCAGTCTTACTGAATAACTCGAAAATGTGTTGCCTGCAATAGCGAACACTCCGAGGCGCATGCGCATGCCTTCAGCAAGTATCTGGCAACATGCAGCCCGGAGCTCGTTCCATCGCCATCTCCAGTTGCACGCTAGTCTTTGCAATTCTCTTGATAACATGCCATCACGCAATCTCTGCTGTCGACATTACTCCTGGGCCGGGGCCTGCGCCCGGTGAAACTGATGTGGCATGCTACACGGGCGGTGAGCGTGCATCGAACTCGGCCTCGCTCCGGGCGGCACTTCTACAGCCCGGCGCCTCTTCTGTGTTCATATCGCAGGTGTGCTGAGTGGATGGCGTGTCTTGGGGAGTGCGGGACGTGGATATGGGGATGGGGACGGAGTTGGGGTTACAGAGAAGGCGCAAGGGCGACAAGCAATGCCCACCGCATGCCCATGCCCGTATCCCTATGGCTTGCCACTCGTTTTGAAATGGATCTAACCTGCTCCTTTACACTCCCCTGATCCACAGAGCTTTAGGCTGAGCCCGGAACATTTCAGCTACAGCAACCCCGTCGCTCTGCTGCTCAACCTCCCCAGCGGCAGCACCAACGAAAGCGCGGGTGCAAACACCACCACACGCAGCAGCGCATCACCCGCCTCAGCGGAATCAGGTGGCGCCATCATCAGCAGGACAGTCACGCTGTACGGCTGTGGTGGCGCCATCGCCAGCGGCGGCCCTGCCGTCATCGACACCGCCCTCAACGCCACACGCGGAGGCATCTACCTGGGCCCCGGGGTGCGCCTGCTGCTGCGTAACCTCTCCTTTGCCAACCTGCCCGCGGGGGCAGGCAGCCAGCCGCCGCTGTGGCCGCCTACGCCCGCGGCCGCGGGGCCCAGCCCGCTGACCCTGCCGCTGATGGCGGCGGCGGTGGGGGCGTCGGTGTCGTTGGTTGGCGTGCGGCTGAGCACACCCGCGGCCCTGGACCTGAGGGCGCACGTGGGCGCGTATGCGGCGGCGGCGGCGGCGGCGGCAGGAGGCAGCAGCAGCAGCAGCAGTGCCACTGGCTTTGCGCTTGAGGAGGGCGAGGGAGGCTTGGTGTCGCTGCATGTGGGCCGGCTGCGGCTGTTAGGTAAGCGGTAAGGGAGAGCGGGCGGGAAAAATATTGCTTGGCAGTTGCGGCGATTGTTTTTGGTCAATGCCAGAGGTGCCGTTGTCCTGCTGCACCCCTCGCCATTGCCTCGCTCACAGGCGACTCGCTGTGGAGCCCATCGCCGGGCATTGACCGGGACACCGCCGCCGCCAGCGCCTGGGACCTGACGGACGTGACCGTCGTAAGCAGCGCGCCGCCGCTGCCACTTACCGTTGGCACACCGCCGCTGTCGCCTGCTTGCCTGTCATCCAGGGGTCTGCCGGTGAGCGGGTCGTCCAGCCCGGCAAGGAAGGACCGCCACGAGCGAGTGGGGGGCACCGGCTATGGTTGGCGTGGGTCATAACCCTATGGGCCATAACCCTATGGGTCATAACCCTATGGGCCACGGCCCTACGACAACATATCACCTTGGCTACTCCTTGTCCTGCGTGTGCCTGTTCTAGTCACGCACCTGCTGCCGCGGCCAACCATGCGATCCCTCCACCCCCGACCCACCCAAACGCAGGGCATACGAGCCGCCACCGGGCCGCAGCTGCGGCAGCTGCTCGCGGACCCGCTGGTGCCAGCCGTACAGGTGCGTGGCGTGCCAATCGGCCACGAGCCTGGTCTGAGACGCACCCCACGGCTTATGCATCTGCCGTGCCCAACCGATGCGGCATGCAAGAAATGCTCCCAACCTAACCGAAACCCGCCTCCCCCTTCGCCCTCACTGCTGCTGCCCCTCAGGTCGTGGCGGACATCACCTTCCGGCGCAGCGAGTGGCCGCCGGAGGCGCGCTCCGTGCTGAGCGGGCGAGTAGGGCGATGTAGGATGGGGTCAGCCAGATAGACAAGTGCCTGCCAAACACACCTCGCTCGGCACGCCCCCTTAACACCCGTCTGTCTCGCCCCTGGCGCAACCGCCCAGCGCTCGAACGGCCCGGCGCCGTGCAGGGCTTACATTCTTGTGACTAGCCACACCCCGTGCCACACTGCACCACTTCCTTGATGACTGCGCAGCGCGGGCGTGAACCTCACAGTGATCGTCACCGGCGCCAAGGAGGTGTTTGCCTGCGCCCCCGGCGGCGGCAACACCAGCGGCGGCAGCGGCCCCGGCGCGCCGCGGCGGTTTGTGGTGAACTTTGGAGACCTGGGGACGGTGAGCTTTGGCCATGCAGTGGATGCAAGCAAGTCATGGCTGGGCACCGACCCTGCAATGGGAGGTTGCACCGCCGTGCTGGTTACGAGGTGGTGCAGGCAGGCCGTGTGTTGAGAGTTCTGCGGGGCGGCCAGCGGGGGACATGTGGGTGGGTTGACAGCTCAGCATAGGGCTTAGGAGACGCGTAACACCTGGTTCGCTGGCAGTCACAACCCATGATGTCATGATGTGTGTGCCGTACTGCTCCTGCATGTTACTGCCCTGCGCATAGCGCCCACATGCCGCATACGCCGCACACGCCGCATAACTCAGGTGGTCACGGTGCGGGGCCAGCTGACGTGGCGCGGCGCGCTGCTGCTGACCGGGATCAGGTGGGCACGAAGCCTGGAGTGTGTGTGAGCATGCGCGTGCGGCGAGGTGCCTTTAGTCTCCGCCATCGTGAGGTTGGCTTCGGCCGCCTTACCTTGGGCCTTCTTTTGCACACGGTGCTCGCGCATTGAACTGCTGCTGCTGCTGCTGCTGCCGCTGCTGCTGCTGCTGCTACTGCTGCTGCCGCCGTTGCACTCGCTCGCTCGCTCAGGCCCACCCCGCTTATCAGTGGCTCGGTGCTGTGGCCCATGGCCGCCACGGCGGCGGTGCGGCCCGACACCACCCTCAACGCCTCCACCAGTGCTGTGGTATTCCAGGTGTGCGGTGCGTGTGTGGCTGTGGTGCGGGCGTGTGGGCGGCTGGTGTGATGGGTGGGCAGGAGCGATGCAGAAGTAGTGCAGCAAAGCGCAGGGTAGCACCCGACTTCGGGATGGGGCAGAGACGGGGAGGGGCGGGCGGTGTGCCCACACGGTGTGGCGCGTTGCCAGGGAGGTCCGAGGAGAGAGGACGTGCGGGCTATGCGGGCACCCCGGCTGCTGGGTTCCGGGCGGCTGCTTGCATGTGCGCGGAGGTGCATGAGCCCTGACGCCTCCACTGACCCAAGCATGGGGACTGGACTGCCGTGCCGCATGACACTCACCGACCGATCATTGGCACGCTGCGTGCTCACAAGCACACCCAACCAGCACATGAACAGCTGCACATAACACCAGCATGCGCGTGTCGCCCCCCTTGCTCCGACCCCTACCTCCACAGGATGTTGAGTTGCAGACGCTCTTTGAAACGCCTATGCTCTCCGCCGACGACCCGTTCTGGGCACGGGTCTGCGCCGCGGTGAACAACCAGACCAACCAAACCGCCATCATCCAGACCAACCAGACCAACGCAAGCTGTGCCGGCGCAAGGCCCGGACCAGGGGCGCTAGTCCACATATCACGGTGCGGTCGGATGGAAGGCAGCGCCGGCCTGTGTGCACTTCTGCACAGCAGCCAAGACGGGTCCACTTCCTCCCACTTGCCCTGCGTGGTGATGGTGCTGCCTCCACGCTCGTCTTGGATGAGCTTCCCGAAAGCGCCGCAATGTGCCGCAGCAGAACTCTCGTCTGTCCGGCGTGGGCCAATAATGTTGCGCACCTGTGTGCTATTGGATGTTTGCAGATACGACGTTTTCCTGTATGACTTCACCTTTCTGCTGGACGTGTTCATTCGCGCCACCAACCCGCCGACGACGACAGGCATTGCCGACGTGCCGCGTGCGGCGTGGGTGTACAAGGACGTGCTGCTGACGTGGCGGCCGCCCGGCTGGGTGGGGGGCTGGAGCAGTCCACCTCCGCCGGCGCCGCCGTCCCCTCCGCCGGCACCGCCACCGTGGCCGCCGGCGCCGCCGCTCAAACACGTGGCGGGGCAGTGGCGGCGCGGCGACTGGCAGCGGCCGCCGCGGCCACCCAGGCCGCCGCCGCCGCGAGCAGCCGGAGGCAGCGGCGGGCGGGGCGCGGCACCGCCGCCTGTGCGCCGGCCATAACTTCTAATGCATGCACGGCTCCGAGCGTGCCCGCCTGCAGCACGGTGCGTGGCAACCTACAACAGCGGAGGCTGCGGAGGGCAAAGTGAAGGTTATGCATTCAAGAGTGCCGACTGTCCAGAGCGTGGGCGATGTCGAAACCTGAGTCTGCGTGGTCAATTGGTAACTACAGGCTGACAGCGGCAGTTTGGTAGTCCCTCTTTTGTGCGCTCATGCTGTAACCCGGTGTTTAGACATGTGAGGCCTGGCGAGGAGGCGAGGAGGGCGCTGTCGTGGATGTGTTGAATGTGTTGCAATACGGTATGGACAGTCACATGTTATTAGTGGCTGGTGCGCCGTCGTGGATGTTGCGTACTTTGACTCAGTGGCTGGGCGGGAGCACTACCACGGCTTGGCCAGTACCAAGGATGGAACAGGGCATGGGGCAAGAATGCGACGTCCTGAGAGTGTCCGGACCTTGGCCGTCAGCAGTGGCATTGCCGCTTACCAGCGGCTCATTATTGGGACTGGTTTGTTCCTCCTTGTTGCATGTCTCACACACACAGGACAAAACACGCTCCAGTTGCGGTGATGACCAGCGGGGGATGACTCATGAATGCTGTGATAACGCTGCGGCGCGGCATGGAGGATGTACGAGTTCGCCTGCAGTGCTAGGTTGGTGCCGGCGCGGCGCTTTAAGCCGCAATCCGCGTGCTTCGTCAGTGTATCTTGCTTCTGCGGCGGCGCCTGCTGCTACTGCTCCGTCACTTCCGTGATCCGCACTTAATTCGCACGCATAGGCTGCACATGCTCCAAACTTAACCAAGGATTCTAAGCATGCATTTTTCAATGCAGGGCCACCTGCTTTATCTTGTAAGACTTTCAAGCATTGTCGGGTTCTGATTTACAATGCTGTCCAGCCTCCCACGCGCTGCAGCCACTAGCCACTAGCAACTACAGACAGACCGCTGCGACACCAAGCCATGTCGTCAAGCCATGTCTAGCCTGAACATGGTCTTCTTCAGCCCACAAACATCGCAAGCCTTGCACACTTAAGAGCACAAGGTGCAGCCCGGCTGAACTACCATTACCCATACGAGCCCCTGCCTCACAGCGCGCGGCCAGACACCAGTCCTCGGTGGCGGGGCCACAGTAGGGTGGCTCGGTTCCCAGCATCTTGGATCACCTCCACTTGGATACGGCCAAGGGGCTGGAGGGGGTGGGGAGAAGGGGTTCCAAGGGCGTGTCAAACAGCAGTCTACACTGAGAGGGCTAGCGGGGCAGGCAGGGATGAGCGAGACCCGCATCGAGTTACCGGTACGCATGACGCCCCCCAGCCCACATGTCAGTCGGCACGAAAGCAAACTTACACGGATACGCAGTCCCGCATGCAGCCTCGAGCTCTGCCACCGCCCACTCCAGCGCCTCAACGCTAGCTGCCACCTGCCGCCACTGCACCCGGGTCGATAGATGGCTGCGCCACATGCGCGCATGGCGCGCAGCACCGCCAGGGAGACCCCATGTTCCGCTGCGCTGGTGAACGCATCTGACCAACCCACCTCGCCCGCTCGCGAGGAACACTTGTCTTTATCTGCCACTGCTGCCTCCATAAGCCACCATATCGATTCCGCCCACCATTCGGGCGCGGCGGCGAAGGCAACATGCGTCTCCAAGAAAACATCTGGCACATGGAACACGCAACCCCGCCGCCGTAGCAGCTGCAGCACCGCCAGCCGCCCTTCCCAGGTCCGCACGCGCGTGTGCGCTGGCAAACCGTGATGTAAGCCGTCGTCCATCCGTTGCTCCAGCCCCGCCTCGTCCCACAGCCACGTCAGCGCATCGGCACGCCCGTACACCACCGCGGCGCCCGCAGCCTCCTGACCCAGTGGCATGTCAGCCGCCGCCAACTGCCGCAGCCTTGCAACGTAGTCGGGCTGTGCTGCGGCGCGCTGCAAGACGGCCACACGAACGCGCTCGTCCTGCAGCAGCCGGCGCACAGCGGCGGTGCCCCCATGCGGAGCCCAGCCAGCCCAGCTTTGCGGCCCAGCAGGGCGTGGGGCTGCTGGCGGCAACGGCCAGCACGGCAGCGCCAGGCACGGAGGCTGCCGGCAGACAAGCGGCGGCGGCCCAGGCGGCGGGGCTGCTAGGTGGCCGCGTTCGGCTCGGCGCCGCGGCGCTGGGCCGGCCAGCTTCTTCCTTAATTCTAGTTGGCTGGACCGCCTGTACGACTGAGGAATGGACCATGCATGCAGTGTACAGACCATGCAGTTTACAGCGCGCGGAATGACGAGCAAGCACGAAATGATGTCCTGCTGGGGGATGCATGCTGGCGGCGGGCGCCTCCCCAGCACCGGTCACCGCCGCAGCCCCCACCCGCCGCGCTCTGCAATTACCTAAAACCCTAAAACCCGAGCAGACAGCAGGCTCGCTCCTTGCGTTGCACCTTATGGGGCTCGTTCCAAATAAACACCTCCGCGCACAGAAGAGTCAACCACCAAAACCAGCCCCTAGGAATTGCCACACCAACCGGTGACGAGCTGCCTGTGCCAAGATGCACATAGTATGCATGACAGATAGAGGAGACCTACCGCACCCGTGACGTGCCGACTGCCAGTCGAGCTGTGCGGGATGAATGCTTACACGCCCACTTCCCGTTTCGCGCTCCACGAGTCCAATGCCAAGGAAAAGCTCAAAAGGTTTATGCATGAAAAACTATCATAGAATAGTTGAGATGCAAGAAAAGGGGGATAAAGTAGCACCTAGTCCACGCACACTTGCTTGAGAGGAACCGCGCAGCGTAACATCAGCTGGCAGCTAGCTTTGTCGATGAAAGTCCATCCGGAGATTAGCAGTACACCGTATCACAGGCGAAGCTGCAGGTCCCGCACCACATCCACTTTCAGGAAATAAAGATGTTCGGCAGCATGTTGGCGTGTTGCAACCAACTGGGCGTACGACACCCCAAACTGGGCGGAGCTAGTAGGACAGGCGTGATAAGAAGTGACTTCGGTAGTCATGTCCGAAGTCTTGTTGATCATCTTCTGGGCCTCATCATCATTCATTGTCCTCGCCGAGAACAGAAAAGATAAACAGGATGGTCAGACCTGAGCCGGAGCCGCCAACGGCTACAATAACCGCGCACCGCGTCTTCAAACTACTATTCATGCTTTAAAAGATGCTTAACATTGAATGAAGAAAGAAAACCCCAACTTCTCAGGACGGTACTGCCATCCGGGCACCCCAGTACCGCCTCCCACGTGCATGCAGCCCTCGCTCCGCGCGATGTGCACACACACCAGGGCGGCAGCGTCCTGGCTTCTTCTACACAGCAGCAGGCACAACTGCGGCTGACTTATTATTAGCACCTGGTCATGTACCGACGCCCACCCCCACGCCCCACTGTTGCGGGGGCGTCACACGTACGTTGGAGAGCTCGCATCACTCGCATCGGCCACATCATTCTTAGTTCATTCTTAGTACTCCCGCTCCACGACAATCATGGCGGGCGTCTTTTCGTCCTGCATTTTGGTACGGTATGGTAGGAAGGCAGGCCGAGGTGGCGGGGTGCGGCCAGGAGCCAAGGGGTGGGTCTTAATCAGAATAGGCACAAGGTGGGATCGGGCTGGGCTAGCTGGGCAGATGTCAGTGATGGGGCGGATGTGCGTGCGCGTGTGTTGGTAAACGGAACGTGCGCGTGTGTGTGTATGTATGTAGGGCGCACCAGCGCTCTCTATCTGTTCGGCCCGGCTGCCTGTACGTACCCCGATGCACCGGGACCGGCGGGCCTTGCCACAGCTGTATGTATGGCAGGCAACCCCTTTAGCTACCCGACCCCACAATACAGGTAAACACAGGACCACTGCGCTACAATTCCCCCATGTTTCTATACCTGACTCACGTTGTTGAAGATGCCCGCGTCCGCGCCCTTGGCCTCCAGGGCCTCCATGATGGTGGAGTGGCCGCCCGTCGCCGCCAGGTGCATGGGCGTGTTGCCGTCCTGCATGCATGCATGGGCGCATGGGTGCACGTGCATGCATGGGTGCATGATGAGCAAACAACTCCGAGTCAGCACATGCGCACACTTCTATACATTATACAGAAGTCTCCCCACAGCTGCAACTAACTATATACATTCAGCGATGTGCGCATGCATGCAATACCGGTAGCGTGCAGGCACACACACCTAACACACCTGGTTCTTGGCGTTCATGTCAGCCCCCGCGTCCAGCAGCATGTTCACGGCCCCCAGCCAGCCAGCCTCCGCCGCCACGTGCAGCGGCGTGTTGCCGTCGGCGGCGGCGGCGTTGACGTCCGCCCCGGCCTTGAGCAGGCCCGGCAGCGCGCCGTCCACTCTGTTCATCAGCGCGGCTGCGTGGAGCGGCGTGTAGCCCTCCTGCGAGTTGTGTGAGTGAGTGGATGAGTGCGTGCATGTTGCGTTACTATGGATGGTGAGCCGTGTGCATGCGCGGTTCTGATGTGCGTGCGTGGTGCGGAACGGCCATGGTATACATGCGTGCTAAGCGGAGGCTGGGTGACAGAACACCCCTCCCGCTTGCGTGCCCCGCCCCACCCCGCCCCACCGAACCAACCCGCCCACCGCCGAACGGAAGGTTCACCGGCCAACTTGCACCTGCCGTGCCGGGCCTCGCTGTGTACTACGTACTAGTTTACATGTGTCTTGCTGTGCTCGTACACACGCCCACCTTTCTTCCCACCTCCGCACTGCACACAGGCGCGCACCTGGGTGGGGGCGTTGGGGTCCGCCCCGGCCTCCAGCAGCACCGCCACGGTGTCGTCGCAGCTGGGGCCGCCGATGCAGCAGGCACACATGAGGGCGGAGTTGCCGTCGTCCTGCGCCGCATGTATGGCCGCCGCATCATCATACACACACCACACCTCACGGCACGTACGTATGCATGAGGTACGCATGGCGATTGGAGGGGCTGGGATGTTTTGAGTGCTGAGTGATGTGCGGGCCCGCGGTGTGGGTGGGTGGGTCGGACAACGGTGGATGGGTGTATGTTATAAGTAAGGATGTGGCAAAGTTGACAACCGCATGCCGGGTGCCGGGGCGTTACGTGTCACCTTGGTGACGACCTCGCAGAGGCCATCCACGCCGCCCACCCACCCTTTAGGGTTTACATCACGTGCCCCCGCCCTGCCGCCCCTGCCACCACTGGCATCAACTAATAATGCATCGCCACTACGCTACGCTCATTGCTGACCTAGCTGCCGACGCATTTGCGCGCCTGCGGCCAACGCGCTGGTTTGCCATACAGCCGTACATGCGTGCGTGCAGCACCTGGCTGCCGCTGGCCTAGCTGCCACAGCTAGCCGCACGCGACCCGCCATACATCGCCGCCATCACCATCCCCCGCGGCCCGCTATGGGTGATGACACGCGCGCACGAATGCAGGGGCAACATGACACGCGCATGTCGTCACTTGCCTCAGTCACCGCCTTCGTGTCCGCGCCCGCCTCCACCAGGGCCTTGACCACCTGCGCGTGTGCGTTTGTGTGCACGTGTGCATGTACGGCACGTAGGTTTGTGTGTACGCCGTACGGCATGATATGATGAGACCCACCCGGCAGGGCGTGTCATGGCACGACACCAGCAGTGTATGATACTAGGCGCGGGTCATGATGCCGCACTTGCACAGAACATAATAGCACGTAGTAACGACACGCGTACCTCTGCGTGTCCCTCGGTCGCTGCCACAATAAGAGGCGTGGACTTCTTGTCGCTCTGGCGGGATGGAGTGCGTGGGCCAGTTGGTTAGTCAATTGGTTGGCTGGCGTCAAGTGTTGACACCGCAAGCATGCACTCGTGGACAGGGCTGCCGTCCGCACATCCTTCATGCCCCGCAAGTGCCTACCCCTACCCTTACTCCTGGCCCTGGCCTTGGCCAAGATGGCTGAAGCAAACTGGTTTGTGGCAGAGATGGAAGCGAACTGCCGACACCCACACCCACACACATGCGCCCACACCCCAACACTCACATGCACCCAACCACCCACACCCACACATTCCCACCTTGCGCTGCTTGGCCTCCAGCTCCGCACCGGCGCCCAGCAGCGCGCGGGCTATGTCGGCGTGTCCCAGCACGGCGGCTAGGTGCAGGCAGCTGAAACCACCCTGCCAATCATAGGCATTGACGTCCGCCCCCGCCGCCGCCAGCACCTCCGCAACTGCGGTGTGGCCGCCGGAGATGGCGCCCTGCAGCGGCGTGTAACCAGACACACCCTGGAGGAGCGAGGGGCGTGCAAAGCCAAGGGCGGGGAAGGAGGGGCACAGGGAAGGAGGGGCAGTGAAGGAACAAGTGGAGGTGGAGGTGGGCCACAGAGTAGTGAGTACACAGACGCTGCTGCCTGTCAACGTCTCATGTGCTGCTGGCCAACCACGGTAGCAGCAGCGCGCGGATGATGAACGGCACAGCTAGCAACACACAGCACCCACCGCGGCGCGCGCCTCCTTGTCCGCGCCCGCCTCCAGCAGCGCCCGCACACTAGCCAGGCTGCCGGCGCGCGCGGCTGCGAACAGCGGGGTGCCGTGGTCCTGTACGTGTAATTGGGAAGTTGCGCCATCATCACGTCGTAGCAGTAGTGTTAGTAGTAGTGTCGCATCTACATGAGAGGTTGGATCTCGAGCTTGGAACGTCGACAGCCGACACGCATGGGGATGAGTGCCGTACTTACGCACGCTACTCGGCTTCACACGCCCACGCCCACGCCCACGCCCACGCCCACGCCCACGCCCACACCCATGCCCACGCCCACGCCCACGCCCACGCCCACACCCACGCCCACGCCCACGCACACGCACACGCACACGCACACGCCCACGCCCATGCCCACGCCCACGCCCACGCCCACGCACACGCCCACGCCCACGCCCACACCCACGCCCACCTGGCTGTCCGCCTCCAGCTTGGCCCCCGCCTCCAGCAGCATCGCCACCAGCTCGGCCCCCACCGCCCCGCCGGCGGCATCAGCATCGCCACCCGCGGCCGTGGCTGCGTCCTCGCCCTCGCCCTCCTCCTCGGGCGCCGGCGGCAGGTAGGCGGCGGCGAAGTGGAGCGCTGTGAGGCCGGTCTGTGGGCGTGTGTGTGGGCGTGCGTGCGTGTGGGCAGCGGGACGCCGGCCGGAATGCAGGTAGGGCTTGGCATGAACGAAAGGCTACTGCTCTATCTATCGCAACCACACACACACCGATGCATACAACGCTCCACGTGCCCGCCTACCTCTCGCCCCACTGTTCATCCATACGCACGCACCTTGCTCTCGACGCCCACGTCCGCGCCCGCCCCCAGCAGCGCCCGCAGCAGGCCGGGGCGGCCCAGGGCGGCGGCACGCATCAGCAGGCTGTCACCGGTCTGCGGCACAAGCACAGAGGGTTGTGGACGGGGCGGGAACATGTCAAGCAGTCGAGGCGGGAGCATGACCCATGCTGCCTTGCAACACAGTCCGGCCAGTCGTGTTCTCTACAGCCCTTTCGTACAGTGGTGTGAATCACACTGGGCGGTAGCTGTGGCAGGAGCAAGCCACGCAGCGCCACCTGCTGTATGCCATCGCCCCCCCCCGCCCACCTCCGGCCCGGTGGCGTTCACGTCCTCGCCACCGCCCGCCAGAAGCTCCAGCGCCTTGGCCTCGTCCTCCTCCGCAATGGCAATGCCCAGCGGTGTGGGGATGACCTCCTCCTCCTCCTCGCCCTCCTCCTCCTCCTCACCCTCACCTTCGCCCTCCTCGCCCTCTCCGTCCTGTTACACATGCATGTATACGGTCCCAGCGGGGAGAGTTGCAGCGGCGTGCCGGTTTGTAATGCATCGAAAGTATGCAACAGAGAAAGTGAATGCCAGAAAGGTGGCCGGTGTGTGCATGGGTTAGGCATCAGCAGCCGCCGCCAGGTCGGCGCTCCATTTCTGTTCTGGGTGGCAGGTGCCACCGGGCGGAAGGGACCGCTCAGCTCACTGCGCTAGCTACCACCACACGACCCCACCGACTGATGAACTTGCCCACCTACCCCGCCGCCGCCGCCGCCACATCCATCCATCCATATGCACACTACTACGGCTACAACCGCACCGCACCTGCGGCTGCAGGCTCGCCGCTGGCACGCCACCCGCCGCCTGGAGCGCCTCCTGGGCCTCGGAGCTGGACCAGGCGGCCGTGTCGTAGGGGGTATCGTTGGCCTGGTGGGGCGAGGTTGTCATGGTTGTGAAACGGGGAATTACAAAGCGCGCGGGGTGCTGGAGTGGCATACACTTGCTAGAATGATAGCACGTGGGTGCATTCTTTCTTGCTTGCGCAAATCAAGTCTGACGGACTGCCGCTCACGTCCACAAGTACCCGATACATTTAAGGGATGGTAACGTGGCGGCGGTGCGGACAGGTGACAGGTAAGCCTCCAAGATCTGCGACACCTGCTGGCACTGCTGCCTCTCACGCACCGCGGAAATGGCATTGACGTCGGCCCCCGCGGCCAGCAGCAGCCGGATGGCGGTCAGGCTGCCGGCGCGCGCGGCACGGTGGAGGGGCGTCTCCTTCATCTGCGTGCGGCGGAGTCATTCGGGGGTGCGTGATGGTGCGTGATGGGGAAAACAGCTGCCGACTGGATGGTCCATTCAGCATGCAAGCTACCGACGCAGCAGGGTTTGCCAGTAAGTGCGCCTTTGCTGGTCCCGTACCACGCATTTGGAGATCCGTGCTGCACGCAAGTGTGTTTGCAAAGGCGAACCGGCACACACGCACACACGCACGCACGCACCTCCGCGCGGGCGTTCACGTCCTGCCCTTCTGCCGCCAGCAGCAGCTGCAGCACCTCCTCATTGCCACAGAAGGCCGCCGAGTGCAGCGGCGTGGCGCCGGACTGCAGGCAGGCAGGTAGGTAGGTCGTCAGGGCCAAGACATGTATGTATGGGAGCGTGCGTGAGTACGTACGGGGGAGCGATGAGCAATGGACCATGGTGCGATGAGTTGCTGCGGTTGATGAGCTGCCTTCGCGCCGCCACAGCACATCCACAAGTTGCCATGGCTTCCCCTCTAGGCGCTGCTGTGCCATGCTTTGCTGTGACCCGCAGGTCGCTCCCAACACCTGTCCCAACATCAGACCCACCGCTGGACTGCAGCTACCAGCAGTAGCAACCAACCAAAAAAACCAGCAGGGCCACACACACACAAAGGGATCCCCTCTTGCGCCAAAGGGATCCCCTCTCGCGCCACCATCCCACGCACCGCATCCGCCGCGGTGGCGCTGGCGCCCGCCTCCAGCAGCGCCTTGGCGACCCCGGGGCAGTTGGAGAGCAGGTGCAGGCAGGTGCGGCCGGCAGGAGGCGTCTGCGCACGTCCGTACGTGTGGCGATGCGGCATATGTAAACATGCACAGGTATGTCAACAAGCCAAAGACACAGAAAGCCCTGCGGCCGCCATCAAAGGGTAACTGCTTGGGGTGAAGCCGCCGACCATACACACACGCGTGCAAAGGTAGGCTCTGCCGCCGCTCACCCTACTCACCCCCAGCTCCGCATCTGCCTTGGCGCCCGCCGCCAGCAGCGCCCTCACCACCTCCTCGGATCCGTAGTTGGCGGCGGCGTGCAGTGCGTTCATGCCGTCCTGTTGGCAGCAGCAGGTAGGTAGATGCAGGCACGTTTGTTTCGAATGTGATGTTGCTGGCCTGCTCGCCGTACCTACCATACGTACCCGCGACCTGCCCCCTGCACGCACCCGCTCGCCCTCGCGCCGCGTCTGTCTGTCGCTGCGCCGTCCTCGACCTCGGCAACATGGCAAGTCCCATTATTACACACAGACACACACACACACACACACACGCACCCCACCCCACCCCAAATTGTTGTTCAAACCAAGGGGCTCGCTACTGGCCAACCACGCACCAGCCACGTCCCGCCTCCCGCCTCCCTGCCCCGCCCCATCCACCTTGCCCATGGCGTCGGTGGTTGCGCCCGCCTCCAGCAGCTTCTGCACGGTCTTTGCCCTGCCGGAGGAGGCCGCTTCAATCAGGGCAGTCTTGCCGTTGCCCTGCGCACACGGCATTTGCGGGAAACAGCAGCACCGTACGTAAACAGCTGCGTGCCAAGGCGCAACCAACCGTACAACTGGCTGGGGCATATGGATGGGCAGCAGACAGACAGACAGCAGCATTCCTGATGCGCCCCCAGCTCACTACTGGATATCGCGAAGCGCAGTCATGCCGACGGCAGGATTTGGATGCGTATGTGCGCATTGTCCTGCTGCGGCGCCCCGGCCCCACCCACCGGCCCCTGGCCATGCCACAAAGAAAGGCCCACAGCCCCAGCCACAACGGCAACCACTCCCACCCGCGTGCGCGCGCGCACCTCAACAACGGCGTTGACGTCGGCGCCCGCCGCCAGTAGCATCCCCGGCACATTGAAGTCCTCGTCCCAGTCCGCCGCCACCGCCACAATGAACGGGGTGGTGCCGTAGCTGGTGTCGGGCTCGCCAAACTGCACAGCGGCGCATGCAGCGTAACTAGGGAAGGTTAGTTACACTTTGGAGTTTGGCGGCAAAGTGCCGGAAATGGATAGGTCGGTCATGCACCTCGCCCCCTCCAGGCAGTTGTCGTTGTCCACTGTGGTCAGCAAGCTCTGCTGGTGCCTGCCCGCGCCCCCCCCACACACACCACAAACACACATACACACAAACGCACACGCGCATTTGTTCTCTCCCTTGTGAACTCAAGTACACACACACACTCACACGCCCTTCCTCTCCTTGTGCTTTTCTAACACACACACGCATGTCGCACACGCACCATGTTGGGGGGTCCCTGGGCGGAGCGCGCCTCCACGTCGGCGCCCGCCGCCAGCAGCGCCGCCACCATGTCGGCGTGGCGGCGGTTGGCCGCCATGTGCAGCGGCGTGTAGCCCTGAGAGTGATAGAGTGATGAGAGACACACACAGCAGGTCATTCAGCAGGTCATTATCACCTGATGAGACACACATATACACACGTAAGCCCCGAAAGCAAGCTCTGGCGGCCGACCGCGCCACTCGCCAACCGCCAATGCACCAAACGTCAACAGCAACAACCCTGCACGCGTGCCTGTTTGTCGGTGGCGGTCAGGCTCGCGCCCGCCTTGATGAAGGCCTTCACCACGTCGGCCTGGTGGTGGGGGTGATGGTGGTGGGCCGTGAGGGCATGATTACTAGTCGCCATTATTATTGCATGAGGCACATACCGTTGGAACTAAAACTGACAGGCAATGGAGGATGCGGCAAAGAAGATGCGGACGATGATGAGGCAGCAGCAGCAAGCACATGGCTTAAGGAATGACAGAACACGCAGGGAAATGCGTGTTGACCTTGGCAGGCTGAACGAAGCGATTGCAACCCACGTACGTTAAAGGCGTCCGTGGCTTGCAGCAGCGGTGTGCGGTTGTCATCCTACACGTCCGACATAAGAAAAGAAAAGGCGCCAGCAGAAGGGAATCGGTGAGGGGATTCTATGGTCAAGCGCGATTTGGCTACCACGACATAAACTGCACCACGCACCACACGATGCCTCATCAAGCACGCACCACCGCACCACAGCAACCAGCAGCTGGCTGGGTACCACGCAGCATTCCTCAGCCACCCTACTTTTTGCATGGGATGGGAGCCGTTTGCAGCCGCACCCGCCGGTAATGATCGTACCCGTGCAGCCAGCTAGCTACCTGCAGTATGCCCCGTATGTATGCATGCAAACACGCCCTGGGGCGTGCGAATGCACGGCACGGCACGCTCGGCACGCCACGCACCCCACCTACCCCACCCACCCACCCCACCTCCTTCCTCGCCTCCAGGTCCGCGCCCGCGGCCACCAGCGCCTCAATCAATGCAGATGACGCGCAGGGGCCGTTCGCCGCCACCGTGTGCAGCGGCGTGCCGAACTCCTGATATATAGTGATGATGACGCACGAGCATATGCACATTCGGGACGGCATGCATGATGACACGGTCTCCCACATGTGAGGAGCAGTGCATGAAGACTGCTGACACTGAGCAGAAGCTGCCATCCACCTACGCACTTACCTGTGTAACCACTGCAGCCGTACGCCTGCCCGCCCACCCACCTTGCTGGGGGCGTTCACGTCCGCGCCCGCGGCCACCAGCAGCTCCACCGCCGCCGTCACCACCGGCCGCATGATCGCCTCCACCGCCTCCGCGCCCTCCACCCCGCACACCGACGGCCAGTAGGCGCCGGCGTAGCCCGCCAGCGTGTGCAGGGCCGTGTTGCCGCGCTGCGTGTGGGCGGGCGGGTAGGAGGGTAGGCGGGCGGGCAGTTCTTGTGGAGCAGCAGCAGTAGCAGGCGGGGGGTTGCTTGGCACGTACATATGCGAGGTGGATAGGGGGCTTGCTTGTGTATGGGCGCGAGCTATGAGGCGAATGCCCCGGCACTGTCACGTGTGTGGCGGTGGATACACGACTTCGTTCGGCCAGAGTAAAACAAACGGCGCCGAGAGGATGGCCGGGGGCTCGTACATCGAACTTCCTGCTGCTGTTGCTACTGGCAGCCGCTTTCACAACCCCCCCCCCGCTCTCCACCAACGCCGAGGGCAAGCCAGTTAGCGAAATTCCCCCCCCCCGGAGCCGCCGCCGTATACCGTACGTATGCATGGCTGGGTAGGTAGGCCACTGCCGCCCTGACCCATATGCAGCATGCAGTACATGAAGACACGCATGCTTGCCGGCGCCCACGTGCGCACCTTGTCGGTGGCCCGCGCGTCCGCGCCGGCCGCCACCAGGGCGCGCGCCACGTCAACATTGCCGCGGTTGAGCACCACCGACAGCATGGGCACACCGTCCAGCTGTGCATGTATGTACATATGGAGTGTGCGGGGGCGGGGGGGTTGGCAGGGGGGTTGAAGGGACATATGGCAGCAGGGGGGGGGGCGCAGCAGCGGTTGCACATGCATATACCGTATGTGGGCATGGCCAACGGAGGCACCAGGTAGGTGTGCGTGTGTGCGCGGCTTGTCATAGGCAGTTAGGTTGCCCACAGGCTTACGCGCGCGTTGGCACACGTTCATGCATGCGGGTGTGTACCGTACATGACGCAACGCACGCAGCAGCAGGATGATGAGCCGCACAGCACAGAAGCACAGCACAGAAGCCCGCACGTTGCCTTGGCCCGCTGCTGGTTCCGCGCACCTATGTACGCACCTGGGCGTTCGCCACCTCTGCCGCCGCCGCCTCCACCACCGCCGCCGCCGAGGCATCATTGCCGCGCGCCACGGCCGCCTCTAGGGCACGCGCCGCCAGAGCCTGAGGGCGAGACATGGAACTTTGAGAGCGCCGGGGACGAATATGAAATAAACGATAATAACCGGCACGAGCATCATCATGCGTAGCTGCTGCTGCTGTTGCATGTCAAGGGTTTCCGCCAGCCGCAGCAAATAAGTTAGTTTTGCAATGGCGGTGCATTGCTCCTGCGCCTTTGTCCAACACGCACGCGGAACGCCAAGTAAACTTACAGCATGCACCCCTCTCATTTTGGAACCCCTTTCACCTCGCACGACACATACACTACCACGCGCCACGCCGCACATGTCACCCTAGCTGCCCGCCCGCCCCACCCACCTGCTTGCGCTCTGCGGGCGCCGCCCCCAGCAGCAGCCGCAGCACCCTGCGTACCAGCAAGCAGCACGGCGGGGAGTGCTCGCGCATGTGCGTCAAGTGTGGGTGTGCATTGTTGGTTGGATCCAAATCCAATCCAGGATTCCTTAGTTTTTCCAGTCCCACCTATGTAACCTGAATGTGCCAAGACCCGTGCGTGGTGTTTTGCGCTCATTATGTGAGGGTGAGCAAGTACGCCCTTTATCCTGATGAGTCATACGCCACTCACTCGGGCAGCCCGTACTGTGCCGCCTTGTCCACAGACGAGAAGTGGTAATCATCACTGTTGCGCATCTGTGGCAGTTAATGACACGGGGTGAATCCGGAGTGCGAAGAAGATAGCACTACGTCCCCCGTGACGCCCCTTTCCCTGTTACTTCATTCTATCCGCTCTCCTAGAGCCGTCCGGACACTCCTGCTGCCCAAATCTATTGACCCGCCGTGCCATGCACGACCCGCACGACTCCACACTCCACGTATGCCAGCCACGCACCCTCTCACGCGCGTTCTCCTCCGCCACGTCCGCGCCGCCCGCCAGCAGGGCCGCCACCACGGCCACCACATTCCCGTTGTTCTGCTCCTCCTGGTGCGTGCGTGCCGCCGCCAGCATCAGAGGCGTCTCGCCGTCCTGCGAGCATACCGAATGTAGCGCTCATGCTTGTTTCTTGTTTGCTGTTCAGGCGCTCGCACCACCATGCAGTTGATAGACGTGCCGCGTATGTGTATGTGGTGAATGCTCCCCGCTGCCGCACCTCCCGGACCGGCACCTACCGGCACATGCATGGCATGTGCCACACCGCCCATTCCTTTCCGCCGGCTGCACACGCCCACGCCCACGGCGGCCGGCGGCGAGCCCATCCACCATCGCTACCGCACACCGCTACCCATCCATCATTTACTAGTCAGTCGTTCACAACTGCTGGTTGGGGCTCATATTACCTGATCGGCTGCATTCACGTCCGCACCCGCCTTGAGGAGCTCCCCGATGACCTGTGTGGGGGGTGCGTGAACGTGGTGCGTGATGATGGGGCAGATAGCTAGGCGGGTGGGGAAGGCGGCAGGCAGGCAGGCATCAATAATCACATCACGGTCACGGCATACAGCAAGCCAGCTTCCAATTTGCTGATTGGAAGCTGCGTTAGTTATATGCATATAGATGGGTTCCACGCATAAAAAAGGCAAGCACGCACGCACGCGCACGACCCACGCATCCAGGCATGAAACCACCCAATAAGCACCCAGCCCGCCGGCGGCCGGGCCGCACCGGCGGCCCATACATGTATGTATGCATCCAGCAGCCCCACCCACCCACCTCTGCGTAGTCGCCGCAGGGGTGGCCCTCGTCCCCGCTCCAGGTGGCGGAGCAGCAAGCCGCCAAGTGGAGGGGCGTCTCCTTGCGCTGCAGCAGCAGCAGCAGCAGCAGCAGCAGCAACCATCAAGCAGCAACCATAAAGCAGCATACGGTAGCAGGCATGCATAATATCAAGGAAAGCAATCACAGTAGTTGGGGTGCGGGGGCCAGCCTGGCGGCGGGGCAACGCTGCCGCGCGCGCGGCAGGGGCAAGTACGTACGGAAGCTTCTATGTATGGCTGCGTCGAGGTATGAAGGGACTTGCTTGTGGCGAGTAATCAGCCGCTGATTGAACGGTGCACGGTGCGCTGCTGCGTCCGCGAGGGATGGAGGGCACTGTTGCTGCGAGTTCCCCGCCGCCGCACACCTCGCACCTGCCAGCCAGCCAGCCAGCCAGGTGACCAACCATCCAACATCCCATTCCCCCAGGCATTAGCATTTTCATTCCCCATGGAGTGATGACTGTCACCTTCCCGTGTTCTGGAGCGTCCAGTTGTGCCCACATACCAAACTCCTAGCTCGTATAGCTAGTCGGGGCGGCACCGCATGTCGACGCACGCACGCACGCACGCACGCACCGAGTTGGCCTTGTTCGCGTCCGCGCCCGCCTCAAGCAGCGCCCGCACGCCCGCCAGCCAGCCGGCGTTGGCGGCCATGTGCAGCGCCGTGCCGTCGTTGAACTGCTGCAGGTTACAAATTGCGTGGAGAGGGGAATGGGCGTAGAAAGAAGGAGGTAGGGCTTAAGGGTGCACGTGGAGGCACGTGGAGGCAAGTGGAGGCATACATGTGGATGGAGGCATGCAGGAGTGCCCCTGGATATGGAGGCGAGGTCCATGCTGCAAGTGATAGGTGGGAAGAAGTGGGTGTGGATTGACCGTCCATGCAACAATATGATGCGTGCTTTATACAGGTCTGTGGTATCTGCTCAGGCATGCGATGTTTCTCCCTGGCGTGGCGTCAAGGCGACTTGTGGATCAGGGCAGCTTCAGCAGCACCCACCCAATCGCTGCCTGTGACGACCTCCGAGCTTTTCGTCATCTCCAGCGCACCATCCCAATCGTGTTGCTTCACGGCACAAATGAAGTCAGAAACCTGTGCATCACAAAGAGGTACGCCGGCAGGGTCAGCATGGATCAAAGGTAGGGGCGTGGCCGCATGTGCTAGTGCTGACGCTACATACACACCAGAGGGGACCAAGCCAGGACTCCCGTGATCAAGCTGCCTGTGTGTATCAGCGATTGCCTGTACGCACCGTCGACATGCTGGCGACGCTTGGGAGCTTGAGGGGAGTTACTATATGAATGCAAACTGCAGACCGCGTCCGGTCAGGCTCTTCCTCCCTGCGTACAGTCGTAACAGGCACATGCACTAATTACTGTCACTTGCGACGAGGTCCTTGGCGCAGAAGGGCTTAGGTTCCGGCTGCAGACCGCGAGTGAAGCGCCCCCGTTCTAGCGGGTCCGTCCCGTTTTACGAGACGAGTCTGGGTGGAAGACGTTGAATCTGATTAGAGGTAAAAATCGCCTACTAAAAACTCACTACAATAGGCAGCTCGGCACCGTGGCTCGGCACGGCTCAGGTGACAGTCGCTGAAAATATACGAATTGTACTCACAAGATTAGTCGTGCAACATGGCTCACATACAATTTGGACGCCCTGCTTCTTTGGGGGGCCCGCATGCAGCTCTCACTTTTTGTCGGCATCAATTCCCACAGCACCGAATTTTATCTTTTCAGCAGATATTTTACATCTATTGAGAGTTATACCACCTTCTTTTACTGTGGCAGCCGGGGCACCTTCTTTTAGTCGGCCGCAGCGTACCTGGCAGCGTACTCTTTTCCCGCATGCCGCTCCTGTGACATACGCTTAACTGTTTAAAAACCACAATAGCTGCAAACTTCACAAAATCCTGCATGCTGGGTCGGCCGAGCTTGGCGGGTCAGGACTTTCCTGCGGCGTGTCGATGCGTGTCGATGCAGCGCCTCGGGTTTGCTCGGCTCCTGGGTTTATAAGTCAGCTCATGGCTGCGAGGAGCCCAGCCAGCGTGGATACCGCGACAGCATGCCTCCGTGCCAGTAGATTCCGCGCGCAGGGGCACCAGTTCAGGGGCAGCCTCGCCTGTGGTGGTTGTGCGCCCCCTGACTCTGCTCCGAGATTGTTATGAGAGGTTGTCGCTGAGTTACAGAGTGCTTGACACCATTTGTTACTACATTGTCCTAGCCACTTGCGGCTAGGCTCTTCTCAAGGCCTTCAGAGCCCCGGCCGTGGACCTGGCACGGGATGACACCATGCAGCACACTCAGGCACATCACGCCCCCATTTCGTCGCAGTAGTCATGATGCCCCTGCCATCCGCAAACATTCCGCTTGATGTGTTCATCCAAGTCCCATACCGACCACCTTGTCGCAACATTGCTTAGATACGACGCATGTCGCCCCTATCTCACATTTGTTAGCCTGAAGTTATCCATAGGCGTTGCGTCCGCCTTGAGTATTGTCTGTGCCGGCTCAAACATCCTCGCCTTGGGTAAGCGGGGCCGCGCAACAGGCGCTGCCCAACCACTCGCCACAACCGCAGATGCATCCCAGTTAGCATGTGAAAGCGTACGTGAGTGTCAGCGCAAGTCTCTGTACTGGATAATGTGTGCGCGTCCGTCAGCACCAAGCCCTCTTGACTCGTTCCACTCCTAGGCGCGACCTCTCCACACTCGGCCCTCCTCGCTCTCTCAAGACGCAGACTTGAGACAGACAGGCACGCAGGCTCATGCAGTCCGAAGCGCTCCCCTTCCAAATAACCGAAATGAGGGCTCGCAGAAACACGCGCCAGTCATGAGTTGCAAATGGATGTAGGGCCGCGCGAGCCGCCCCGTGCAGCCTGCACTTGTGTATATCGAGACGCCAAATCTCGGCGGCCAAAAATGTATCAGAATTAGGCTCCTTGTTGTCAGTGCAGACTGCGACGGGCGCTCCTGAGGGCGCAGCGCCTTGCAATCCCCCGGTTTCAAACGCATATCACACGTAAACGCGACGGACATTTGGCCCCACTACCAGAGCCGACCATAACACAGCTGCCACAGCCCACAATGTTGCTGTATTACCACGTGCACGCCAGGTGCTGCAGCCGCCATCGCCCATGCCCATCCACGCACACGCACACCCTTTGCCACTCACTAGATCATTTCGCTCTTACCTCCCCACAGCAATACTCTCTCTTAGCCCTGTGTCCTCATGCATTTCTCAGTACCGCTAAAGCCGCAGTGAAGGGCTCTTGTTGGCCTGCACCAGCCTTACCGTCAGGCCTTGAACCAGCAGCTCCAGCCGGCTGCGCCCCGATGGCACCACGGCCCAACCAGCGCCCCAAGGAGAACAGGCTTCTCCAACCGGCCAGCTGCCGGCTGCCACCCAACACGCCATCTCGCTCACTCCGCGGTGCCTCACCCGCTCATGCGCCGCACTCCACCACCCCTCATGCATCACCGCATGTTCTCCAACTCCATGTGATTGCATGCCCCTCCGAGACATTCAACCCGTACAAGGGCACGAACAAAAACGCGGCCAGCCATGCTAAACGAATCATGGCCGGGCCACATCGCTCCGAAAACTCAGCACCGTGGTCCCACAGACCAGCCAGAAAGCAATGAGTGTGCGCGCGACTCCTGTGGAAACGCATGCCTGACCCGAGTCCCTAGCCCTAGGTTAGTCAAGTCGCGTCATGGGCGTCGTGCCCCCCTCCCCCTCTCAAATGCCGACAATCAGCCTCGCTCCCAAGGCACACTACACTCGTCGCAACTATGGCGCCGGCGCCCCGTCAGGCGCCCCGTCAGGCGCCCAGCCAGGCGCCTCGCATCCTGGCACCATCCAGCGTGCCTTCCGCGACCATTGGCAGGCCAACGGCCCCCCCCGCGTCGGCATGTGGCCAGCAACCCAGCAAGACAACGAGCCTGGGGCGCGCAATACCCCTGCCCTTAATGGCAGTAAATGTCAGTCCGTCTTCGTACCCCCACCTCAGCGCCGCACCCAACTGAGCGACCCCGCGGCACCACCTTAGCGCCTCATCCACAGAAGCGTTGCTCACATTCTGTCATACTCACCTACTTGCTGGGGTTGAGTTTATCCCGGGAAGATATGATCAGCGGTCCGTGGCCCTTGCACTATCGCTGGCCGCCCAGCCCTGCACCAAAACGCCTCACCATCAACCCCCTCCCTGCTAGCATGGGAGCCGCGAGTTGAACCCAGCCGCACACACTCTTGTGCAGCTGACGTGGCATCCTATACCCAAACAGTGCGTCGTCAGACAAACGCTCACAATCAAAGTGGTGGTCGACTACCATGCAAACAGTGAGCGCAAACGGTGCTGTGGTCAAAGCGTATTTCTGTCACGCGGCTTTGGCGCCCAGACCAGACCAGGCACCGCACACGCCGCTGTCATACCCTCACGGAATGCGCACTCACTCACACGCGCAGTTACCCACACGCCGCAAACGAATGTGCAGTCAAGCCTCATTGCTTTTTGCTTCGCAACTGAGCACCATCGAGCAGACACATTTACCTGCCCAGCCCCTCTTGTCATTCTGGTCATGAACTGTGTGTGGAGCAACAAGGCACCCCCCCTTCCGCCAACCGCATATCCCTTCAGCCGGTTTGCTGCACAAACGTGACGTGCAAAACGCATATTGCGCAAGATAGCCTCCCAACAAAAAACTTGCCGTTTACTAAACACGGTGTGCTTGAACCAAACATCGTGCCCCGAAAAGATTTAGAAAAAAGAGAGGAATATCTTAACTGTTGTGACTGAGCGACCGCTACCCGGTCCGTTTTGCACACGACGTTATCCACAGCAACCGGGAAGAGGTAGTCAAACCTAACCTGCAATAGCAAAAACAGCATCCAAAAGCGCATCCCTGGCTTGATCGGAGCAGCCGCACAGCAAAATGCGTATCTCACGCCACTTCTACACTACTAAGGAGCTCAGTCACCCGAACGACCGGCACAGTAATCAGAAAGGGTATCCAGTGTCAGAAGGCAAAAGAAGCAACCAAGGCCCTGTACGTGCGGAGTCGTGTGGGAGTGCGTTTATGGTGCTGCATCCACGCAGTTGCATAGAAGCCGTTGCAGCCACCACCACCTGGGAAGCATCGATATGCCTGCCCCCGTACCAGGCACGTGCGCACAAGTCTGGCACCTCACAACGCACACCATACACGCCCAACTAACGAGCTCACCCAAGTTCGTGCGTCAAACAAGCGCCAGAGACGCAGACCGAATCATGCCCCTCACACAGGAGAAAGACTTGTTTTTTTTTGCAAAACAGCAACCAAGCGCTTCAAATATCAAGCCAACACTCAATACCGTGGAATGGCTAGGTGAGTGCGCCGTGACGCAGCCACTCCCTGCCATTGACTTGCGGACCAAAGGCGCAAGGCTGTCGCCCCGAGCCGCCTGCCTGGCACCTACGCCAAGGGCCTACCCCGCCCGAAACTTCATCGCATGAGACGTGAGAAAAAAAGAGCGATGGGCCACCAGGCAGCGAGCCCACACACATCATGGCGTGCACACCGCTCACCGGCCGCCGCCGCTCCCGCATTCCCACACGGGCACACCTTTGGCACCACACCTCGCGCCGCTGACACCTCCAGCTGCCCTCTCACTCATCGCAGTAGTCGCTGTCGGGGTCGGGCATGGGGATGTCGTCGAAGTACGCCTCGTCGTAGCCGCCGTGGTGCATGTGCTGCTCGTCCTCCTCGCCCATCATGTGCCCGCCCATGGGGTCGTCGTCGCCGTGGCCGGCCGCCGCCATGGCGCCGCCGCCGCGTTGCGTGGCGAGAAAGGAAGCGAGCTCGTCCTGCAAGCGAGCGGGCGAGCCGGCGAGGGCGTGCCAAACAGGAGTCAGGTCAGCGTTCACTCAGGAGTCACTCGCGGTCGTGCTTCTGCCTGTGTAGGCTGTGTGGTACCATGGGGTTGTGCAACTGACTCTAAGGCTCACATGACTCGACGGTTGTGTGTGCCCCGCCCCGCCCTTCAGCACCACAGTGGTCTGGCCAGCCGGCCCTGCCTACCTTCTTGACGAAGCGTCCCTTGATGCGGGGCCGCTTGTCGGCGTTGATTTTGCGCAGCTGGTACCTGTGGGTGGGTGGGTGGGTGGGTGGGTGGGTGGGTGGGTGGGTGGGTGGGTGGGTGGGTGGGTGGGTGTGGAGTGAGGGAGCAGGGCGCGTGCGCGCGTGCGTGCATGTGAGGCAAGGGGAGGCATGTTCGTTCGAGGCTCCTCAATACGTCACCAACCCCATCTGCAGCCCACCTCACCGCCCTCAAAACACACCACAAACACGCGCACACAACACACACACACACACACACACACCTGATCTTCTTGGTGTAGTGCCGCCGCGCCTTCTTCTGCCGGTACCGCTCCAGGCACTCGGCGCGGGTGCGGAAGTGGCCGGTGGTGCTGAGGAGGCCGCCTGCAGCAGCGCCCGCCGCGGCAGCCGCGGCGGCGGCTGCCGCCGCCGCCGCCGCCTGCGCCCGCGTCTGGAGGCGGAAGGCACCGCAGCCGCCGTCCCCGCCACCGCCACCGGCGCCCGCAGCCATGGCCTCCTCGTCCTCGCCGCACGCCTCCTGCGCCTCCTCGCCCTGCTGCTGCGGGTAGCAGGGGTACTGGAACTGCAACTGCTCGCTGCCTGGCTCCTCCTTCACCGCCGCCTGCTGCTGCGTGGGCTGCTGGGCGCAGGGCGACCACTCGTCGCTGTGCGGCTGCGCCACCGCGTCTGCGGCAGATGCCGCCTGAAGGGCAGGCTCCAGCTGCTGAGGCTGAGGCTGAGGCTGAGGCGGGGCCTGAGTGTCGACAGCCCCGTTGCTTTCTGCGGTGTGCAGGTGCGCGTCAAGGAGCAGATGGGGAGGACGGAGGGTACGGGGGTCGCATCGCGTCAGGACTATCGCGTCAGGACTATGTGCAGGTGCAGGTACTAATAGAAGTTGACGGGGGCCATTGTTTTCCCATCACACCCGTCCCGCTTCAAGGGCCGTGGAGCATGTTTCCCCATTGGTGGTTTATCGTTGGTTCTGGCATCAAGTATCCACCACTAACAGCACACACACGCACATACACACAATCTTTCAGCCCAGCCCATCCCTGTCAGCCAGCACCCATCTTGCCCTGCAAGTACACACGCATGCCACACACCTGATGAGGCCGGTTGCGGTGGCGGCGCCGCCAGCGGTGTGGGCATCATCCCTGGCATGCTAGCAACGAACTGCTGCTGCTGCTGCCTTCCAGCGGCGGCGTTGACCGCCGCGGCGGCAGCAGCAGCCGCAGCGGCCGCAGCAGCCGCGGCAGAGGCCGCGCATCCGGGGTTGGGCATGAACGGCAGGAGTGACGGCAGGGCCGGCAGCGGCGGAAGGGCGGCAGCGCCGGCAGCGCCGCTGCTGGTGGCGGTGGATGAGGTGACGGTGCCGCTGTGCAGCGGGCTGCCCCTGTACTCCGGCACGACGCCGGCCTCGCTGGCACCGGGGCTCGGCGGCGGCACGGGCGACGCGCCGGCGGCCACAGCCGCAGCCATCGCAGCCGCGGCCGTCGCATGGGAGTCAGGGCTGTCGACCGCCCCCGACGTCGCAGGTCCGGCGGAGCCGGCAGCACAAGCCGCTGCCGCCGTCACCGCGGCCGCAGCAGCGGGTTGCTCCGCTGACACGCCGCTGCTCGCCGCGGGCCCGGCTGCGCCGCTCAGGCCGCTGACGACCTCGCCTCCCGAGGCCGCCGCCGCCGCCGCCGCCTGCGGCACAACCTGCGGGCCCTCGCTGCTGGTGGTGGTGGCGGTGGAGGCGGCCGGCAGGGCCGACGGCGCGGCCGCCGCCGCTGACATGCTGGGCACGGCGCCAGGCAGCGGCATGGGCGGCAGCAGCATCATCTGGGGCAGCGTGGGCAGCCCCAGCAGGCTGAAGGCCGTGGGCGGGCCCGCCAGGCAGCAGGGGCTGGGGAAGCCGGGGAAGCAGGCCGGCGCAGGCGGGAAGCCCGGGAACGCCATGGGCATCGCCATGGGCATCGCCACGGGTACGAGCGGCATGGGCACTGGCACAGCGGCCGGCGGCGCCGCAACCGCCGGGGCAGGGGCAGGGGCAGGGGCTGGAGGGGGCGCCGCGGCGGGAGCCTGCGGCACGCAGGCGGGCTGCAGCTGCTGTTGCTGGGTCATGAATGTGAGGCCCATCTCCGCGGGAGTGAAGAGATTGGTGAACAGGTTGGGCTGCGGTTGCGGGAGAGTTGTGCATGGGGGGAGGTATTGTGTTATGGACGCGGAGAGACGTCAAAGGCAAGGAGAAGCTTGCGAGGGTGGGGGCAATATGGCCATAGTCCCCGAGGTGTGTCGCGCCCGCGCCTGCGCCTGCCGCCCTCCGCCGCCGCAGCATGGCTCGCCACGGACAACAAAGCCATGCATCCAATCACTCTCCGCCACCCCAGTGCCCCACCCCAGGCAGGGCTGGCAAGATTGGGGTGACTCAGTTAGCTTGCACAGGGTCCTGGAATGAACTAAGCACACCACGCACACACACCTGCGACGTTACCGCGGGCGCCGCGGGCTTGAGCCGCGCCTGCCAGTCGGACAGGTCAAGCTGGAAGCCCGCGAAGGGGTCGGACGCCTCATGCTGGTGCTGGCAGTCCTCGTCACTATCCTCCGAGCAGCTGCCCAGCTGCTGCGCAGCTGCCAGCAGCTGCTCCGGCACGTCGTCGGAGGAGAATGCGGAGCCACCCTGCCAGGCGCTGTCAGGGCGGAGTGGTGGGGGCAAGGGGGGCGGGGGGCCAAGGTGGGGAGGGGTACAGAGGGGGTCCGAGGGTGTGGACGAAAAAGATAAGGGTGGGCGGCGGTCAAGGCAGGCCAAGCTTGGAAATGCTGACGATGTATGCGGGGAACTCATGTTGGGACGAGGGAAAGTGGGGCTTGTACTACAGCGGCCAGTTGCTGGCGTGGCGTGCCAGGGCGCTACAGCTGCAGCATTGCTCTTTGTATGTGCTAGTAAGAAACTCAAAGGAGATAAGGGTGACAACAGAAGTGAGGGGCGAGCGGAAAGTTCCCTGGGGCCGGTGAGTGGCCGGGCCGGCTGCCGGTCCCGAGACTGGCCCAGAGGCGACGTGCGACGTGGGGAGACGGGCGGTCATACACTGCCCTGAGGCTCGGAAAGTCAGTCGCCCGGTTCGCGGATCTCCTGGAACCTGTTTCTTTGTTTATACCGGCCCTTAATGAATGCGTACCTTAGGACGCCGGTGGGGTCGAGGTTCAGGTGCATGGTTGCTTGCATTCTGGGCCGGCTGCACCGCGGCGCCCAGTTAGTGGTCAATTATGGCGTTCCAGATGCAGGAATCTGTTATAAGGGAACGTGCGGCGAGCAAAGGTGCGGGTAAGGCTACCTTCAGCAGCAACAAACGCTAGAATTGCGATAAAGGAAAGCCCTCCACGTCGTCAAAACGCCCCAAGTCCCATGCCACAGCAAACCAGATGCATGCAGCATGGTTGTGCGCCAGAGTACCACGCGGTCAGCGCAAGGCTGAGGTTGCCCAAATGCCGAGGGGAAGGCCGCGTACACAAACGCGAGCTAATGCCCCCGGATCGACAGAATTGGCTTACCTAGATGCTTTAAAAGTCCTTCGAACACAGCGCTTGGCGTCGGAAGAGCGATCTTATCGACTCGGAACAGAATTGCCCTCACGCCGCCGGCCGTTTCTCTTTATACTCTAGGTTTTGTCTCCAAGGGTGGCCCCAACATGTAAGGGGGGTCCGGTAAGCTTCAAATTTGGCTGCGGATGCGGTCAAGCCAGCGAAACTTGCAGAAAGGCGCGTTGGCCGGGATGAGACGTACGTGAGGCTCGTCGCAGATAATTTTTGAGGGGTCCTCGCCCACGGCGTCCTTTTGCGCTGATAACTCGCCGGGCAAGCTCCATACCGTGCTTAGCACGCGTGCGTCTCAAACGCGGGAGAGGCGCCGCTTCCACCAGCGAAGAACCCGCAAAAAGCGCCCACCCGATGCTGCATCCTCAGTGTCTATACGGTAACAAAAAGAGCGAGTGATTTTGAACTGCAATTGCCAAAATGATCTAGGCAAGGCGTCACTTCGCGGTCTTGCACTTTTCCTTGCCGAAGCCCCCGCGATTACCCCTTTGCGCTATCCGAGCTAAAGAAAGCTGACCTAATGTTGTTCATTTACCATTTGCGCTGGTCGTGGGGAGCCGCGACGTGCGGATTTAGGGTTGCCGGCAGCGTCCCCGCCAGACCCCGAGCCTGTGGCTGCCAGGGGTTTCGCGCGCGG
Organism: Chlamydomonas schloesseri; assembly: GCA_016834595.1. Taxonomy (NCBI): domain Eukaryota; kingdom Viridiplantae; phylum Chlorophyta; class Chlorophyceae; order Chlamydomonadales; family Chlamydomonadaceae; genus Chlamydomonas; species Chlamydomonas schloesseri. The sequence goes on from JAEHOD010000004.1 coordinate 3,098,813, forward strand.
AGGCGGCGTGGCAATCGCCAGCGGCCTCGCCCCTAGACCAGTTCCCACGCAGCACCCAAACCTGCCCACACGCTCCCTTCCTTACTTGACGAGTATAAATATTGTTGTTGGGGCGCGTGCGCATTGCTGCAAATGGGCGGCAGTAAAAGACCCGGAAGCACCCCTGTCAGGAAGTCATGGACACGTCGGTTTTGCCGTGTTCCGTGCGAGCCTCTGTCTCCATGCAGCCATGCTCCTGTCCATCCCGATCACGTCAATGGGGGGTATGGCGCGCGCACAGGGGCCTTACCCATGAACACCACGCTGCCGGGATGGTGCCTTGCGGCTGCGCCAGGTTGGGCCCTCGAGCGTACGGTACGGTCGTCGGGATGGACAGGACTGGACAGGAGCACGCATGGCTGCATGCCGCAAGGCACCATCCCGGCAGCGTGGCGTTCATGGTTAGCGCCCCTGTGGCAGTTTTTATGCATGCGGATTAAAATGGGCATACCGTTTTTGTAAGTACTTCTCGCCTCCTCTCCAGCTGGCCGGCGGAGAGGGGTCACGGGAATCTGGGACATGCAGTGTCACATGTGCAGGCCAGCGGGGGGGGGGGCCGCATCCTCGGGCCATGGACCCAGCCTGGAGGCCGCTCTGGCGCACGCCGGCTGCACGTTGACACCCGATGTGCTCACGTCCGCAGCGGCAGCGGGCAGGTTTGTGGCGTGTGAGCGGCTAGCTGCTGCAACTGCAGCTACTGGCCGCCGCCGCCACCGCCGCCGCCCGTGATGAGGGCAGCGCGGAGCAGTGCGGGGGGAGCGGCGGCGGGGGAAGCGGCGGCGGCGGCGATGATGCCAGCAGGGGCGATGGGGGCCACTACTCCCCTGGGGCCGCCCAGGCCCCGCTGGCGCGCAGCAGGGCGCTGCGCTGGAAGCGACTGACACCCACCTATCGCTCGCGGCTGCCCGTGGGGGTGCTGGTGCAGCACTATGACAGGCTGTGGCCCTGGCGGCCGCACCTGCACCTGCACACATACCCGCACCCACACCCGCAGGCTGGGGTGGATGGTCAGGGGCATGAGGATGGTGCGGGCGGCGGTGAGGAGGAGGAGGAGGAGGAGGAGGAGGAGGAGGAGGAGGAGGAGGAGGAGGAGGAGGAGGAGGAGGAGGAGGAGGAGGAGGAGGAGGAGGAGGAGGAGGAGGAGGAGGAGGAGGAGGAGGAGGGGGAGGGGGAGGGGGAGGGGGAGGGGGAGGGGGAGGGGGAGGGGGAGGAGGAGGACCGTGCGTGGGCGGGGCGCCGCCGGCAGCGGGCAGCCCCACGCCCTGCCGGGCCGCCGTGCAAGCTGGAGTACCTGGGCGGAGGTAGGCGTCCATGCGCCCCTTAGAGTACGGCGGCCGGCTGCGACACATCCTGCGGCTGCTGGTGGCGCTGCCGCCCCCGCTGTCAACGCACGTCGTTGCTGCCGCTGCTGCCCGCCTCCATCCACCGCGGCCGCCTACGCGACGGCAACTGGCGCCGCGAGCGCCGCCGGGCCTGGTGCAGGGCTCGTATCTTCCGGGAAGAGGCCCGGGAGCAGGTGAAAGCCGCCGGGCCTGGCGACTGGGGGCCCGCTGTCCGGCCTGTCCCTGGCGCGGCTCCACGTGGGTGCGGGGTCGGCGGTGGGGGGACTGCCCAAGTGCCCATCTGCCGGGGGGGCGGTGGCGGTGCCGGCGGGCGTGCTGGACTGCGCGGCTCGCCACCCGTGCGCTTCTGTTCATCTTTTACTTTTGTCGTGCACGGGCAGTGGCGTATGCGCGTGTTGCGGGTGCTGCAGCTGCTGTACGTGTGCTGCAGCTGCGATGCGTGTGTGGAACCATTTCCCTGCCACCTACTTTCACATGCAATAGGCAACAGCAAATAGTAATACGTAGCAGATTTACATGGCGGTGTCATGTGAAATAAACCTTGCCACTGAACATGAATGTGACGGGTGCCGCCCGGCCCTTCTGTTCACCTGTCTGCCTGAATGCATTGCATTTGCCCCATCGCGAAGCGCGGCACGCAGTTGCAAATGCAGGTGATGCAGCCGCACGCCAGGCAGCAGCAGCTTACACGTTGCAATGGCAACGCGCGGCGCCGGCCTGACCCGGCCGGACTTGCTTGGACGGTGCGCCGGGCTGCCGGCTACCAACACGTGTGCTGTGGCGCCCCCAGGAAGCCAAGCGCCACCTACCAGTCCACCACCAACAGCTTGTCCACCTCCAATGCATTATTCCGCCTCAGACATACCATAAGTTTACACCAGACCCCGCATTCCCGAAGATGTCCCAGTTTGCCAATCCGGCCGTCATGCGCAGCTGGGTACACTGCCCCACAGTGCGTGACTGGCGGGTGGCGACACGGGACGCACGCATTTGGCGTGTGGTTACTAATGCATTGTATAACAGCCGGCTCACACGTTGTCGAGGGCGCGCAGAAAAAAAGCATTGCTTCACACGCCGAAACCGCTGGGAAAACAGTGGACCCTACGTAAACACTGGGTCCGCCGCGGCTCCCTCCAACCATCCCCCAAAGGACCAGTTCGTTCCAAGCATTATTGTCCCCCGGGCGAATCCAGCCCGGGATAGTATTATGAATGCTTAGATCTTGTCATACGCGCCCATCTCAACCGAGGTGGTGGCGGCGCCGCCAGCAGCCGCAGGCGGGTGCGCCACATCCATGTGCTTCTCGTACTTGGCCGCCGCGGGCGTGAAGCAGCCGCCGCCGCCGCCGCCGCCGCCGCTGGCGGCTGCGCCCTCCACTGCGCGCACCTTGCGCAGCGCCCAGGCCGCCAGCGCCAGCGAGGCGACCGACAGCACGCAGGCCAGCACCAGCGCCGCCACGGCGATGTCGTAGGCGAGCACCGCCTTGTCCCAGGCGTTGCGCACAGCCTCCGCCGCCTGGGTGTGTGTGTGTGTGTGTGTGGTGGAGGGGGCGGTGGAGCAGGGCAGGAGGAGGATTGCGGCGGAGGGGGCGACGGTGACCACGATGATGTGTTGCGTAGCCACGCGCGTGTGTTAGATACCAAAAGGAGTTAACAAACAAAACACAGACCGCACGCGCTTATGTGGGTGGGTGTATGTGTGTATGTGTGCCCACTCATGCCCACTCACCGCCTGGTAGGCCGTGCCCGACACGTCGCCGCCGCCGCTGCCGCTGGCCGCCAGGGCCACAGCGGCGTCGGAGGAGGGCAGCGCGGAGTCGGTCAGGGGCGGCAGGCGGCTGAGCACCAGCGCGGCGGGGGAGGAGGCCGAGGAGGAGGGCGCCTGTATGTAACAAGGGGTGGGGGGAGGAATGGGCATGGGTGGGGCGTGGGTGTGGTCTGTGTGTATGTGCGGAACACTTGGAACGGGAAGGCAAATGCGTTGTCACGGCACAGGCATGTGTGGCGCGGTGCGGTGCAGGCAGAGCCGACGGCCGTGACAGGGGACGTGAACTCTTGCACTCTGTACTCCTCTTCGCCGGACCCACCGTGCTGGCGCTGGTCGCCACCACCGCCCACTTGGCGCCGTCCGCGGCCGCCGTCTGCACGGCCGCCAGCGCCGCCGCCGTCAGCCGCTGCCGCGCCTGCGGACCCAGTCCCGCCCAGGCGGGGCCCAGGCCGGCGTTGATGCGGGCCGCCAGACCGGCGCTGAGGCCTGCGTGAGGCCATTAGGAGGGCAGTACCGTAGTGCATGTGTGAAGTCGAACAAACACGCAGCTCGGTCATCGGCAGGCGAGAGGGCCTTTTATCTGTTTGGTACTGGACCTTTAGCGAGTGCAATTAATAAGCACGCATGTGGACTTGGTGACCAATATTGTTCGATTAGGATGTGAACGAACCATGAATAGCACATGCTGATCATACGGTACTCACCGTAGGCCAGCAGGCCGCGCGCCGCCTCGCCGCTGGCGCCGAAATGGACCAGGTCGGCGGGGGCGGCGTAGAAGTCCAGGCTGCGTCGTGAGTGTGGGCGTGTGCATGGGTGTTTGTTTTAGGGGTTAGGCGGGGGGGGGTTGAGGCGCCAGTGGGGGGCGGGTTTGTTTGTTGGCTGGTTGGTTGGCTGGTGTGGGTCTGGAAGGGGCGTGTTGCTGCGTGCGCCTTTGGCCACGTAAATACACGAGGAGGAGAGGTTTGTGGGTCTGCCCGACCCAGAGTGCTTCCCATCATGGGACAATATATCTATCCTTGTCTTCCTCCTCAGACAACAGGCCGCTGCTGCTTCACACACACGCACACACACACAGGTGCGCACCGGAAGATGGGGTACACGTCCGTGGTGGGCTTGACGCCCTGCGGCCGCGCCGTGAAGTTGGACCAGTCGCCGCCCGCCGCCGCCGGCAGCCCCAGGGCGGCGGCGGGGGCGGCGGCCAGGACCTCGTCGAGCGCGGCGGCGTAGGCGGCAGCAACGGCGCCGCCGCAGCCGGAGGCGGGGCAGGCGGAGGCGTCGCGGAGCGCCCCGGTCTATGTGGGCCGCGGGGGTGTGAGGTTGGTTGGTGCAGAGATGGGGAGAGTGAGGGTGAGAGAGAGAGAGAGAGACGATGAAGATTGTCGGAGGATTCGTGTGTGGGTGGGGGGCCACATCCGCTCCCATCAAGCGCACAATGATGCAGTTCTCAAAAGCCCAAACCACCAAACGGCCAGACGGTCAGTCAGTCAGTCAGTCAGTCAGTCAGTCAGTCAGTCAGTCTCAAACAGCTAGGCCTTGCACTGACCTGGTTGGGGCGGATGTAGGTGTTGCTGTGCAAGCAGAAATGTCGGGGGTGGGGGCGGGTGGGTGGGCGGGTGGGTGGGTGGGTGGGCAAACACTGACCAGTACATGGAAATATGGCGCGCGGTTGGCGTGCGCCGGGTCGGGGCGCGGGCATACCCAGGCCCCACCCGCCTCGATGTGTACTCTCACAGCACCGCACAGCGCACACAGCACACAGCACACCCACATAACCGCATCCGACCAAGACCACAGACCCAGGCCCAGAGCCCCAGACCAGGCCTGGCCCCCAGCCCCCCACCCACCTGACCAGGCTGGGCAGGGCCGCGGCGTTGATCCCGGACAGCGCGGGGGCCGCCGCCAGCTCACTGACCGCCACAAAGCCCAGGCCGCTGTACAGCGAGCCGGCCGCCACCTCCGCCACGATGCGGCTGGTGTCCGCCACTGCGCCGCCCGCGGGTACGGCGACCTGCGCCAGGCTCACGCCGCAGCTGGAGCCCACCAGCGCGGGGTCGGTGGCCCAGGCCAGCACCGCGCGCGCGTCGGCGTCGTCGGGGCCGGCAGTGACCAGGCGGATGGGGTTGGCGGGCAGGACCCTGCCGGGGTTGTCGTCCTGTGTGGGGGTGGTGGTGGTGGGTCCGGATCGGGGGTGGGGTGGGGGTTCCATGCATTTAATTTAATGACGAGGTAGACGTAGAACAGACGTTGCAACACACGTTGGCATACCGATGACCAGAGGGGGCGTGACGGTTTGGGAGGCTCAGGGCGGGAGGGAAAGAGGGGAGGGGAGCCACGAGGGGGCAATGGACACGGGCAAAGGATTGATAAGGCATGCTCAAACTGGGCGGGCTTGCATGCATTGCGCACACAAACAGCCACCTGCATCAGATCCACACGGCATCCCCCATCCTCTCATCCTTCTTCTCCCCCCCCATCACTAGTTTGGTTTCAGGTTTAGGATGGGCTGGTATTTACAACCTCCCCTTGTTGTTCTTGGTTTTCCCCTACCCCCCGCTCCCGCCTCTTGCCTTGATGGGCTGGGCGTTCCAGGCGCTGACGTCGCCGCGCAGGACCTTGGCCACCGTGCAGGCGCTCAGCCGCAGCCCCGACAGGCCGCGGTACACCAGCGCCACGGGGCGCAGCGCGGCGGGCATCTGGCGGTGGTGGTGGCGGGTGGTGGTGGCGGTGGTGGTGATGGGTGGTGGTGGGTGGTGGTGGGCAGGGAGGGTGTGCGGGTGTGGGTGTGGGTGGGCGAGCAAGGTAGCCGCCATCCAACTGATATGACGTCCCTTCTTCCTCCATGACAGCACCTTGGCACAACACACACACGCGTGCTCCATCACCCCTCCCAGCTCCCGCCCCATCACCCCGCCCCCGCCCACCCCCCCGCCCCACCTGCACCACCGGCAGCTGGCGCGCCACCTGCCTCCAGGCGCCCGCCGCCAGCGGCCCCGGCGTCAGCACCAGGTGCGCGGGCGCGGCGCCGCCCTCGTGCTGCGCCGCCAGCAGCTCGGAGGCGGCGGAGGAGGTGGCGTTGATGACCTCGTCCGTGAAGCGCACGGGGGAGGTGGCGATGGCCTGTGGGTGTGCGTGTGCGTGCGGTTGGGGAGGTGACGGCGGTTGTTGTGTGTCGCGGTTGGGGTGTGCGGTGGAGGCGGTTCGTGGCTTTGGTTGTATGGGTGCTGACAAAGCAGCCGATTTGCGAAACAGTCAGGAGTCAAGAGGCACCACCTTCCCAGCGGCCCCGCCTCCCCCAGACCCAACTCCCAGATCCAACTGCCTCACCGACACGTCGTTCCGCAGCAGGCGGGTCAGCGGCATGAGGCCGGAGGCGCACGCCAGGCGCAGCGGGGTGGGCAGCGCCGCCGCCAGCTGCGACTGCAGGTCAGACACCTGGGCCTGTGTGCGTACAGGGGGGTGCGTGTGCGTGCAGACGGGGGTGCGGGGAGAAGGGGCGGGAGGGGAAGAGGAGAGGTGTGATGGCGGGTAGGCGTGGGGCTATGGGTTGGATGTTTTGGAGCCAAACACACAAGAATGCAACTTATCGACGCCTCACAACCCACACACGAGCGCACGCACACACGCACGCACGCAGCCAAACACGCAGCCAAACACGCAGCCAACACCTGCAGCTCCGCAATGGCCGCGGACTCGTAGCTGTCGCGGTTGGCGCTGAAGGTGTACAGCCCCGAGCCCGTGTCGTCGTAGGCGCCCTCGCCCTCCGCCGCCCACACCACCGTCAGCGTCTTGAGCGTGGCCTTGGCCAGGTCGGCGCGGGCGGCGGCGTTCACGTCGGCGGGCAGCGGCGCCAGGCCGGCGGCGGCCGCCAGCGCGGCGCCCTCGGAGGACAGCAGGAACCTGGGGCGGGGGGTGAGGGTGAGGGTGGAGTGGGGGGCCGGGGAGAGCGCGGTGGTGGGTTTGGGGAGTGCTTAGTTAGTTGGCTAGCTAGCGAGACGGCGGTTGGATTGGTGATGGGGCTGTGATGGATGGCGGTCGAGAGGAGTGGTGCGGGGGGTGGGGGCGGGTGCCATGCATGTGTAACTAATGGCGAGGGAGATGTAGACAAACGTGGCTGCAAGGATATGTCACGAAGTGGAGCAGGTAGGCAGCAGGCGATGGTAGGGGGAAGGGCAGTGATGATGATGGCTTGGCCAGTTGGTCTGTTGCTGATGCGTATCCAGGCATGGCCACTGCTGTGCGTATGGTATACAGCAGCGCCGCCCAAGTAGAAATCACATGACACACACGCCACAACCCAAACCTTCCCTCCCTTGGGATCTCTAACGCAAAGCTACTCGCAGAGCTACACACACACACACACACACACACACACACACACACAGGAGCGATTGCGGGGAATTCTCTCCGTTTCCGTTTACCAACACACACACAGGCACCGCCACTCACTCGGCAAAGGCGCGCAGCAGCGGGCCGGAGTAACCGTAACCCGCCAGGTTGCGGTACATGAGCATGTACTGCACCATGGGCAGCGGCCAACTGCCGGCGTAACCGCTCTGGCCGTACAGCCCACCGCCGCCGCCACTGGTCAGCGCCGCCATGACGTCGGCGGTTGCGTCGCTGAACAGGCCGTTCGCGGCGGTGCGGGCCTGCAGGGGGGCCGGGCGTGTGTTTGTGCATGTGTGGGGCCGGGTGTGTGTTTGTGCATGTGCGTAAGTTCCAGCCCAAACCTAAACCAAACCAGACTGGCGAGGAGCCAAGGCGGCGGGGCAAGGGCGCGTAAGCAATTCCCATGGGTCGATGGAATGTGCTGCTGGTGCACCGAAACCGCCACACGGCACCGCCGCCCGTCTCCCCGTCACTCAGCCCCGCTGCCTTCCCAGTCCCCCTGCCAGGCCGTCCTTTTCCGGCCCACTCCCCCATTCCTCCCCTCCACCCCTCTTCAACCCTCCTCCTCCTCCTCTTCCAGCCCGCACACCTTGTCGATCACGGCGGTCAGGTTGGCGTCCACGCTGCGGACCGGCCTGGAGCCGGCGCCGCCCGTGACCAGTCCCGCCTCGCTGAGGCCGGCGCTGCGGCCGAGGGCGGCGGGCAGGTAGCCCAGCGAGCCGGGGGCGGAGGCCAGGGCGGCGGCCATGTCCTCGGGCGTGCGGATGGGGATGCGCTTGTTGTTGTTGGTGCCGGGGGCCTGTAAGTGTGGGGCGTGTGTGGGGCGATGATTGCTTTCGTGGGGTCACGGGCGCCAGGAAGGACGTGGGGAGGCAAGGCGCAAGGGACTTTGTTGAGAGCCGTGACAACAGGTGCGTTGCATCCCCTTCGGCCGCTCCGTCTTCGTTGCAAGCTCCCCCCCCTCTCCCTGCAATGGTCGCTTTGGTTTCTGGAATGAACCTCCCCCCTCCCCACACCCACCACGTAGCTGGTGAAGACCTGCGGCGCCCAGTTGGGGCTGGCGGTCTGGTTCTTCTTCCACACGTCACCTGCACGTGTGGGCAGTGTGTGTGGGGGGGGGGGCAGCGTGAGCCATATTTGTCAGCTGAATTTGTGAGTTCTGACAGTAAGCGAGTGATCTTCTTCACATGGGCAAGTGGTGAACCGTGTACTCACGTGTTTCACTGCATGCGGACTCCCTTCATGTCATCCCTTCGCACCCTCCCACCCCCTGCCCCCCGCCCCCTGCCTCCCCCTCCACCCCTCACTGCAGCTGGCCGCCAGCCACCCGGTCAGCGCCCAGGTGGGGCCGGCGGCGCCGTCCATGGCGAACACCACCAGCTGGGCGTCTAGGAAGGTGGTGGCGGCGGCGGACGAGAAGTTGTTGGCGGCCACCAGCTCCTGCGTGTGCGTATGCGTGTGTGTTGGTGTGCGGGGTAGCTGGTGGGTTCACTTGCGTGCCTTTGTCCGGTTTGGGGTTAGTGCGTTGTGCTGTTTTCATGTGGTTAGGAGTGGATTGGGGATGGGGGAAGATCAGGGATCAGAGTTCAGAGTTAGGGATCAGGAATCAGGAATCAGGAATCAGGGATCAGGGTTCAGAGTTCAGGAATCAGGGATCAGAGTTCAGAGTTCAGGGCCACACAGAGGCACAACTCGGGTCGGGGGCGAGCACAGCACGTGGACGCGGGGGGCGCCGCCGGCCGCATACACGCGGCAGGGAGTTTGGATTCCGGGTGAGTTGGTGTTAGAAGAATAGGACCATCCCCACCACCACTCCTTCCAACCCCCTCCCCCAATACTTGGGCTGGTATCTACGCACACACACACACACACACACACACACACACACACACACACACACACACACACACACACACACACACGCGCGCGCGCACGCAACACCCAGCAACACCTCTTCCGCCGCCGCTTCACACCCACCGTGTCCGCCCAAGTGGCTAGGTCGCCGGTGTAGGCCCGCGCCACCAGGCGACAGCTCAGCGCCAGCGCGGGCGTGGGCAGCGCCTTGTTGTAGAACAGGCCTGAGGGTGGCATGGGGTGGTGTGTGTGGTGTGTGTGGGAGGGGGTTTACCACGAAAACACACCAGGCAGAAGGCCCCCCACGCCCCAAAACACACGCACACACGCATACACACACGCAAACGGTGCTCCGCTCTGCCCCCTCACACTCGCGCGCGCCCACCCACTCACCCAGCGCGGCCACCGCAAAGGGGATCTGCACGGTGGCGCCGATGGACGTCCGCGCGGCGGCGTCGCCGTTGAGGGCGTTGTAGGTGGAGGTGGGCAGCGGCATGTCCGCCACCTGTGTGTGTGCGTGGTTACCAGTGGCGATGGGGTTGTGGTTACCAGTGGCAGTGGCGGGTAGATACACACGGCGTGTGTCATGTGCGTCCGTGTGGGGGAGGGGTAGGCGGTGTGCTGTGCTGTGCCGTGCGGTGTTGTGTTGTGTGGGGAGAAGGGTGGCGAAGGACAGCAGAGGCCGGTGGAGGAAAGTGCCGGCGTCACAGAGGAGGTGCAGCTGCGCCCGCTTTGCGACTGCGTGTGAAAGCTTCCTTCCTTCCGCTGCAACAGTGCAAGGCCCGGCCGGAGGGAAAAGCAGCCTGCCCTTGTACACACACACACACACACACACATGTGTATGACTACTATGACTGCAGCAGTACCAAGCAACCGCCCCTTGTGAATCATCATCTTCTTCTTCTTATGCTCACTACTGCTTCTTGCGGCAGCTACCTTGAAGTGGTTGTAGGAGTGGAACATGGAGGCGTAGTCGGAGTACTCGGCGATGGCCTGGGCCGACCCCACCGCCCGGTACGTCATACTGCACCAAGGGGGGCAGGCAGGTAGGCGGGGGCAAGTAAGATAGGAGGTGGGGTGGGGTGGGCGATGGGGACCTAGTGCACCCACGCCCACATGGCTGCCATGCCCCTTACGCCCCTTCTCCCAAACCAACCAAAGACTAACCCTGCCTCCCAAGGTGGTTGATGTGGTTAGCTTGGGCGGGTATCCCACACCACACCCACACACCGCTCACACTCACATCCACACCCACACCCACACCCACCTGACCGGCACGCGGGCACGGCTCTGCAGCACGCCCATGGCGCGGCGCAGCAGCGCCGCAGACACCCAGGAGCCGGAGCCGTGGACCTGGGGGCGAGGGTTGGTGGCGGGTTTGGTGGGGGTTGATGGGAGTTCCATGCATTTAAGGTTAAGCATAGTGGGTGTAGACAGGGGGGTAGTGGGGCTGACGTGGGGTTGGCGTGTTGTTACATGGGCTGTGGTGGCATGTGTGCGTGTGCATTCAGGCTGCACACGCACGCGCACACGCACGCACGCATGCACACGCACACAGCCACACACACATACACAGCCACACAGCCACACACACACCTGGTACGCGTCTCCCAGCATGAGCGTCTTCTTGGCGTCCGCCACGTCGGTGGCCAGGCCCGCCAGCGTGGAGGTGAGGTAGGAGTCGCGGCGCGCGCTGAAGACGTAGTTCTGCTGGCCGAAGGTGTTGTTGGTGGAGGCCTCGTAGCGCCAGGCCACGGAGCTGGAGGGGTCCAGCGACAGCGCGGAGGAGATGCCGGACAGGATGGTGGCGCGGTCCTGTGTTGGTTGCGCGTGCGTGTGTGTGCGTTTGGGGTGGCGGTCGAGCGGTTGGTTGCGGTGGTTGTGGCAGTGGTGGTTGTGGTTGTAGTTGTGGTGGTTGTGTGAGTTGTGGTGGTTGTGGTGGCGGTGGTGGCGGTGGTGGAGGTGTGGTTTGTTCAGAACCCAGAAGCTGGGGGAAGGGGACGAAACGAAGCAGGAACCAATTCACAACAAGAACCCCCCCAAAGGCATACAACGCGCTGGAGTGCAGTCACCGCCCACCACCCACCGCGGGGGAGAAGGGCACGAAGAAGTACTGCGGCATGAGGGCGGCCACGTCCGCCCCCAGCATGTAGTTCAGGAACAGCTGCAGCAGACCGCCTGGGCGGGGCAGGGGGCAGGGGGCCAGGGCAGGGCGGGCAGGGGGGGGGGGGGCGGGGCCGGGGGAAGGTGATTGGCGCATGGAGTGTGGGGTTCCATGTGGGGTGGCTGTGGGCTTTTGGGGACACAGGGGTGTGGGTAGTGACGAGGTGCTGCTGAGGGTGAGTGAAGGCAAAGCCGCGGCCTTCGGCACATCCCGCGCCACACCGCCAACCACCTCACACCCACGCGTCCATAATTACCCCCGCAACCCCGCAACACACCAACCATTAACACACCAACACACACAGGTCACTGTACACACAGGTCATTGTTCCTGCTCCTCCAGCCTGCACACCCGCCCACCCACCCCCTGCACCCCCTCGCCCGCTCGAGTTCTCTTGGTCGTTTATCCTTGGTTCCTGACATGAACTGCCCCCAGACCCCCCACCCGCGCCACCTCACCCCTCACCCGCATCCCCCAGGAAGGTGGCGTTGGCGCGCACGTACAAGTAGGTGCCCAGCACCAGCGGCCTGTGTGTTGGGGTGTGTGGGGCCGTGTGTGTGTGGGGGGGGTGTGTGGCGGCGGTGGGCAGCGGCACTGGGCTAGGCACTGGGCTAGGCACTCTCACCACTGACGCGGGTTGCCCCTGGAGGCGTACACCTGGAGGGCGGAAGGGGAGGAAGGCAGAGGGGGGGGAGGGCAGGCAGGTGCCAGTGGCAGTCGGATTGCAATTAGCACCAACATGACTCCAGCCATCAGGGCAAGGCTACCCAACGCTAGCATTGTTCACCGCCTCACATTGCCTGACTGACTGGTTCAGCCGGGCACGCACCGTTTCCGCTCCAACCGCTCCAACCACACCAACCACACCCGCCAGCACAACCAAGCACAACCACACACAACCAAGCACAACTAACCCAACAGCAGCCCCCCACGCCACCATCCCTGTCATCGCCACATCCAACACATCCACCCCCATCCCCATCTCCACCTCCATGCGGGTTAGTTGCCCCTGCTGCCCACTCACTGCCCACCCACTGCCCACCCACTCACCGGGTTTACCCTGACCCAGTCGGGGCTGGACAGGTTGGCCAGGGGGAACTGCTCCGCGATGAAGGCGGGCGGCGCCACGTCAGCGTCGGCGGACACCAGGTAGGTGCCGTTGGCGTTGCGCAGCGCCACCTCGGACAGGCCTGCGGGTGCGGGGGGTGGGGAGGTAGGGAGCAGCACATACATGGGGGTTATGTGTGTGTGTGTGTGTGTGTGTGTGTGTGCCTTGTGATGTGTGGGAGTTATGTGTGTCTTGTGGGAGTTATATGTGCGTGGCAGTGGTGGTGCCAGCAGTCAGCCGTCGGGCCTGGGCCTGTTGCTGGGTGGTGAGGTGAGGAGGAGGAGGCCGATGTTGATGTTGTTGTCGGTGTGTGGCGGGTGTGTGGGGATACGGTACGTCGGGTGTGAGGATACGCAGGGTGTGAGGGCCGCCGCTGACGGCGCATGCAGCTGCTTACGTTGTGGGCACGTAGACGTGTGGGCATGCGCGCGTGTTAGAAAATCACAAGGATAGGATTGTGTGTGTGTTGGTAAACGGAAACGGAGAGGAATCCCCGCATTGTGTGTATGTGTGTGTGTGTGTGTGTGCATGGGCTGCTCATCGGCGACACGCTGCTGCCCCTCCCCACGCACACTCCCGCGCTGCCCCGCCCCCTGCCACCTCGCCCCGTGCCACCCCCACACCCCCACACGCACGCACCCCCACACGCACGCACGCACCCGCGTTCAGGCCCTGCCCGCTCTCCACGTAGCCCAGCGAGAAAGGCACCCCCGAGATCTGCTCCACCATCTCCTGTGGAGGCGGCGGCGGGGGGCGGCGGCCGGAGGTGGCCACCAGAGGTGGGGGGGTGCAAGGACATATAGCCGGGATTATTAACAGCCCAATACTCCATACCCAATGCAAAAGAATGGAGGAAGGAGGAGAGGGGTTCCATGCATTTAATTTAATGACGAGGTAGACGAGGGGGAACTGGTGGGGTATACTTAGCTGCAGCGGTGCTGAGGAACGACTAGTGCTCCGGGCTTGGTTTATCGGAGCGCACTGAGCAGCGGCGAATGCACACAGGGACACACACATACACAAACACCCCTTGTGATATCTAACACACACACGCACTGACACACACGCCCACCTGCGAGTTCTGCACCGTCTGCCAGCGCCCCGGCGTGTCGGCGGGCCACTCGGTGGTGACGCCCACGCTGCGGCTGGAGGCCACCGCCGCGGTGCGGGGTGCGGCGGGGTCGGAGCCGGCCACGTTGCTCCACTCGGAGGGGCAGGCCCTGTGGCGGTTGGGTTTGGAGTGGTTTGGGGTGGTGTGGTTTAGAGTGGGGGGTTGCATTCGTCAGTGGGGTTAGCTTTAGGGTGGAGAGGGTGTGTGCATGTGTGTGGCGGCATTTGGTTATTACGGTAGGTGGGGTTGCGGGGGTTGAAACGGCGTGAACGGAGGAGGTGTGCAACCGGCGTGTGGCGAGCACGTGTGAGACGTGTGTTGGCGAGGGCGGTAAGACCCGCCCTGAGCGCATGCATGCCTCAACCTGCTGGCCGGCCTGCCGGCCTGCCGGCCCGTCCGTCACAATGGGCGCTTTGTACCACCACCGCTATGCTACCTGTTGTTGGGTCGCGTCACATCATGTAGCACCTACCGCTCCCGCACTCTCCAGGCAGGCGCGCACACACACTCATCCCTCAGCACTACCCACTGCCCACTGCCCACTGCCCTCACCTGTTGAAGTAGTGGGTGATGGCGTAGGTGCTGCTGCTGCCGTTGTTGCGGTGGACGATGCGGATGGGCGCGGTCACGGTGGCGAGGCCGGGCAGGTGCGTGTTGTTCTGTGTGTGTGGGGGGGGAGATGTGTGTGTGTGTGTGTGTGTGTGTGTGCAGGGGGAGGGGGTGCAAGGATATGTAGGTAAGTGGTAGAGTAGAGGTGGAGGGTAAGCAGGGGAAAACGTAGTGAGGAAAGGGGTTGGCGGGGGTTTGGCGGCGGTTGCCTGTCGGATACCGGGCCACAGGCTAGCGGTCAGCCCCACGCCACTGCTTCACGCATCGCCATTCCGCTTGTCCACGCACAACACAGCGCAACCACATCCTCCCCCCCCCCACACACACACACAACGCCCGACGTCAACGCTTCAACAGGTCTGTGCAGCCGTTCCTGCTCTCCCCTTCTCGCTACTGCCCACTCCACCCAAAACCCCCCACTGCCACCCCATGTCCCATTAATTACCCCACCCCCCCTGCAATCCCCAAGCTGGTAACGCGGTAGATTTCGGGATGGGGAACTGTCGAGTGTCTCTCCGTCGTCAAAGCCTAGGCCACGCTCACCTCCTCGCTCTTTTGCATTGGGTTCGGTTCATTTTGGGCCGGTAACAACAACGACAACAGCCTCCAGCCCTGCAACCCCCCTCCCCCCATCCACCCCACCCACCCCCCACCCCCATACACCTCACCGCCAGGATGTCGGGGTGGTTCCAGGCGGTGATGTCACCACGCATGATGCGCGCCAGCGTGCAGGGCGGCAGCACCAGGCCCTGTGTTGGGCGTGTGTGTGTGTGGGGGGGGGGTTGGGAGGTCAGTCCAGAAACCAGACGGGGCGGGGGAGCAGGGTGAGCAGGGTGTGGGTGCAGGGTGCGGGAGTTGGGGAGAGGAAGAGAGTGCCTGGTCATGAAAGCGAGCTCACACGTTGATGTGGGAGGCGGAAGAACCCATACCGCCCAACATGACCTGAAAAACCTCGGGCGCTCAGCCCTGACCCCCCCAATGTGCTCCCTTTGGTTTCTGGAATGAACTACCCCCCCCACACACACACACACACACACCAGACCACCACCGCTACCCCGCTAGCCCCCGCTAGCCCACCTCGCCAATGCCGGGCACGTTGTGGAACACGGACACGGAGCCGATGAGGAAGGGCACGTGCAGCACCGTCTGGCCCTGGGCCTGGGTCATCGCCGTGTAGGTGGCTGCGGCGGCAGGGCGGCAGGGCGGCAAGGCGGCAAGGCGGTGACGACGGGCAGTGCACGTGAGAGACACGGGCGGGCGGAGCGGGCGGAGCGCGGGGCATACGGCACCACTGCTGCCCCACGCTGCTGCCCCACCCCCCCGCACTCCAGCACTCCAGCCTCTCCGCGCCATGGCCTCCAGATGCCCCGTCCCCCAACCCCGTCCCCAACCCCCGCGCTGACCGCACTTTTCCCAACTCGACCAACGCCTCAACAACCTCCACTGCCTTCACTACCTTAACAACCTCCGCCACCCGCCGCAACTGGCCCCTCCTCACCCCCAACCACCACCCCACACCACCCAGCACCGCCCCACACCGCCCAGCACCACCCACCGTTCGGCAGCGGCACATCGCCACAGCCGAACGCGTTGGCGCCCGCCCCAAAGTCGGCGGCGCCGGAGCCCGAGCCCACAGAGCTGTTGTTGCGTTGTAAGCGTTGGGGCAGGTAAGAGGTCAGTTGCGGTTCGCGGTTGATTTGTTGGGGTTCAGAAGTACCAGTCCGCCCATGTTGCGGAGAGTTACATGCAAGGCAGCTGAGGAGTGGCGTCAGTGGGCCCAGCACCCAGCACCCAGCACTCCCCTTCCACCGCGAACTGCAGCCCACACTGCTCACGACACAGTTGAGGCCCCCATCGGGATGGTCCACATGCGCCCGCCCCCTGAGGGCTCCCTGCAAGCCAAAACCTCGCACCCCACCCCATCCCGCAATCCCCTACCCCCTGCCCCCTCCCTGCCACCTCCCCACTGGCTGGCTGACTGACTGCCTGACTGGCTGACTGACGCACCCACCGGTACGACATGGCCACTCGCGGCTTGGTGCGCGCCATCATGATGTCCATCACCTGGCGGGTGCGGGGGGGTGGCCGGGCAAGGGGGAGGAAGGGGTGGGCTCCAGGTGTGTACAGTTAGGAGAGCAAGGCGGGGTTGGGGTGTGCGTATATGGGTGCGGGAGAGGGGGGATGGAGCGGGCGAAAAGGGCGGGGGCGGGCGTCAGGGGATGGGGACGTCACACATGCGCCCTCCCCCCCCACTCCCCACAAGTGAGTGCCCACTCCCCCACAAGGGACTCCAGTCAAGCGGCCGCGCAACACCAGGTGGTGAAGAGCACTGATAGTGTGTGGTGGCCACGGGGTACCAAGCGGGATGTGGGAGCGATCCGGTGGACTGTACGGAGGTACGAGTACGGAAGCCACACGCGCATGGCGGGATCCTTACGCTGAACGGCTAAGGCACTGCGCCTGTGTGGCTCATCCCTTTTGTTTTAGTCTATGTGCAGCTGCGAAGTTCCTTACAACTGCAGGGGGTATTGAGGAATGGCCATTGGGGCGCGCGGAAGGGAGAGTCCTCGATCACGGCTGGGTGCATGCCACGCGCGCTCCCGCGTTCACACACAGCCACCAGCAGTCTCCGTGGCGTGGTCGCGTCGGCAGCAAAAACCAGCCAAGTATCTCCCGGAAGCTACAAAGCGTATGCGTCTCTATGTATTAGTTGCCCAGCAACCAAGCCCGGTTCTGCAAGCCAGCAATCGTGAACTTGTCATCTCGAAACTCACCCTCCAGATGATCGGTGCCGGATTTGAAGTGCCCGATCCATGTAGCTGGTACAGCGGCTGCGTCGCCTCATTTTGTGCGAGAGCGGGCGCAACCAAGAGCGTCGCGGCGGCAACAAGCGCCAGCAGCGCCGAGCGCTTCATGGCAATAGCTCTAGCTTTATTTTGTGCAATATTTAGTCATTCAACCCGAAATACGGCGGCCTAAGTTGCCAGGCCAAGCTTGCAAGAGGATGTCTCACTCGTGGGAGGCAGCCGGCTGTCCTGCTCGTTAACGGTAACTGTGTCAGGCATGTAACAACACAAAGACTATAACCCCCGGCTTCGTGCGATGGCCATGCTCGGACTTGCTCGTGACAAAAGAATTGCTCGGCCCGCTGCCGTCCAATTTCTTACGATGGCTTGCCAAATTGCGCGCCACTGTATTGGCCTCAATTCCAGCGATGCTGCACCTAGTCCTAGCTCAGGTTACGAGTCTCTGCCGTCGGCTGGGTGCTAAAAGGGCTGACGCGTGGCCCAGTGCCCACCCCGTGTGCCCACCCCTCAGTCTCTTCCTCGGGCCTGCGCGCCTGCCATCCTGCCTGTTTCTGCCCTCAGCCGCAGCTGCCCCGCGTTTCCGCCACACCCCCCCCCTATTCCGCCCGTCCCTCTCGATTCCCTCATTCCCATCAAGCCTTCTTTCCAAAATCAGCTTGCCCCCGGCGGTTCCAGACATTGGCGGCGCCCGCTGCGGGGCACCGGGGGGGGGGGCGCGGCACCACGCCGCGCCGTCCTGCTTGACAGCCCCACACGCGGCACTGGGGGGGAGTGGGGAGCATTGGCGTGCTGTCATGCCTCAACCTTGGAATGTGTGACAGCGCGTGTCCGGCGTGCATCATTGAGTCCCTGGTGGGCAGGTGGGCAGAGATGGGCCAGCAGCACCAGCAGCTCCGTCTCCTGACCGCCCGCCGGCCCTGCCTGCCCGCCTGCCTGCAGCTGATGGGCGCTGGCAAGCCCCACAGGCCACAGGCCACAGGCCACATCCCGTGTTGCAGGTGCGGGTGCGGGATGGGGTTCGGCAGTCGGCACCACTCCCGAGAGGCGGCTGCGGCTGCTGGTGGCGGACGTTGTGTGTGTGTGTGTGTGTGTGTTAGGAAAGCACAAGGTGTGTGTGTGTGTTGGTAAACGGAAACGGAGAGGAATCCCCGCAATCGCTCGCAGTTACTGACGGATACGCACCGAATACTTCTTGGACGGTACCGCGTAGCCCCGGTAGTCATACTTACCCGCAGAAATAGCCTGGAACCCGTCGGGCGTTCGCGAAGCAAACCGACCCCGACATGCACCCATATGCTTGTGACATGCGCCTAAAAAACGTTTACCCAGCACGCCTAATTCCCTGATTCCCGCCCGCTGTCCGTAGTCTCACCTACAGGCGGCAGAGGAAGCATAGGCAAAGGGCGGCAGCGCGAAAGTGTCACGGGCATGGCAAAGAAAAAGAGGCGGCAATGCTAACGGCGTGCAGCAAGCAAGCTAACTAGACACGCAGCCCGCCCAATCCCAACCCAGGAAACGGCTCTCCTCCCTAGTGGAGGAGAGGACGAGGCAGGGCAGACGGCGCGCTTAAGACAACTCGGCGGAATGGGGCGCAGTGGCGGGCGCGGTTGCAGAGCTGCGGAACGTGCCAAAACCCCACGCACGTGTGTGTGTGTGTGTGTGTGTGTGTGGCTGAACGGCGCACATGACACAACAGTAGTGGTGGTGCGTGGGTGGTGGGCAAGGGGGATGAGCTGCAAGGGGCATCTGCTGCAAGGGGTAGCGTATCACCACGCCGGCGCCTGCCCTACTGCATGTCCGTAACTGACCACCAGGCGCAAAGATATTCAAACACCCTTTCCTTGCTTCCGTTCTGCTGCCTGCCTGCTATGGCGGGTGCACTCGTGCCGCCCGGCCACCACCCACCACCACCTTCCGCCCTGCTGCCGCTTCTCGTTCTGTGAACGACCTGCCGCCCACCTACCACATGCCGCCTCCGGCCTCCCCCCACCACTCTCCCTGCTGCCGCTACCATCATCGCTGTGCATGCGTGTCTATGGGACGCACGCGGGATGATGCACACACGCACGCGTGTCCTCGTGCCGTTGTGCCATATCGGCATGCGGTGCAGGCCTACCTAGGCGCCGACCAGGGGTACCCCTGGTGCCGACCTACCTACCCACCAACCTACCTACCTACCAACCCGCCGCCAGCCACCCACCGCGTGACGCTGTAGCCCCAGCATAAGAATTTCAGTGAATCCCCAACAACCGCCCCACCCCGGCATGTTCCCGCTGTACCATGTACCCGGTCGTCGGCACTTCTTCCTTAAAATTGACCCACACACATCCCATGGATGGCTACCCCCCACGCCGTGTCCGTAAGCAAAAAGCCTACCAAAACTTGTTCGCCTCGAAAAACGAGTACTTGATAACAAACGCCACCGCCGCCTTGCCCGGTTGGGTTCATTCCGCAGATTCAGCCCCCCCCCCACACACACATAACACAACATCAGTGTAAGATGTCCGACGAAGAGGATAATGCCAATGCTTTCCCGAATCAGCAGTGCAAAACGCTGTACCCTTAACATAAAGCGCTTCCTCTGTCATATAAATCGCGTACATCGAATCACGACCTTTGACATTAGCCTGGCCTGCAGCAGTCTGGCCGCTCCTGGCTTGGGCTTGGAGCGTCAAAGCAACTTGAAAATTGCCTGCCTCCTGCGGCGTCGGGCAGATCTGTCTTCCCACCTCCTTCGAATGGATTGAACGCAAGGGGCGCTCTCACTCCGCTTCATGTCACATATGCACAAGATGGTGTGCTCGCCACCTCATATTCTTAACACCCCCTTTCTTGGGTTTGGAATGGAATACCCCCCCCCCCGCGCGCGGAACATCGCAGGCAGATGCCCGAAGAAAAGCCAACACACCCGCAACCGTATGAAGGAAAGCCAAAACACCCGCAACCGCATGAAGGAAAGTCAACACACCAGCAACCGCATGAAGGAAAGCCAACACATCCGCAACTGCATGCCTGTGTTGTTGCAGTTCACAACCCCGCCGCCTCTTGCTCCTGCTCCTGCCCCTGCCCCTGCTCCTGCTCCTGCTGTCGCTCCTCCTCCTCGATCACGACTATGTCCGCTTCATCCCCCTCCGCATCAGCCCCATCATCATCAGCCTCATCCAGCGCCGCCGCCGCCGCCAGCGCCTCAAGCAGCGCATCCCCCGCCAGCGGCCTGGCGGGCGTCGGCGGCGCCTCCTCACTGCCCCCTACTGCCCCTACTGCCTCCGCTCCGCTGCCGCCACCGCCGCCTGCGCCACTGCCATTGGCTGCGGCGGCCACAGCACCAGCGGCCACAGCACCAGTACCAGTACCAGCACCAGCACCAGTAGTACCAGGCACCGCGTCAACCGCCGGCGCTGGTTGCTGCGGGGGCGGTGGCGCCGGGGGGGCCGCGGAAGCAGCCGGTGCAGTCGCCGCCGCCGTCGCATCGCCGTGTGCGGGCCGCAGCTGCAGCTGCAGCGCCGCGGGGCTGCGGGTGGTGGTGGTGGTGGTGGGGCTGTGGTGCACACCAGCCGCCGCCGCCGCCGCATTGGAGCCGTCCGAATCCAGGCCACCCGACGGCTCCGCCACCAGCTGCAGCTGCGGCAGCTGCAGCCTGAAGGGGCGGCTGCGGCTGCTGACGTCACTGCTGGTTGTAGCCTGATTGCTCATGCCTGAACCCGCCCCGGCACCCATCTCGCCGCCGCCCGCCGCCGCCACAGCGGCAAAGGCGGCGGCGGCTGGCGCGATCGGGATGGACCCAGATGGCCCCGGTATCGCAAACAGCGACGACGAGTCCGCCGCCGCCGCCGCCGCGCCGCCGACCCCGTCGCTGTCCACTGCTGCAGCACCTGCGCCGCCCGGCGGCCCGCGGGCTGAGGCGGCAGCGCCAGGCGCACCATGCGGCACTGGCGGCGCCGGCAGCACCCCCAGCTGGATCGGCAGTGGCGGCGGTACGACTGGGTACGACACGGCCGCCGCCGCAGCAGCAGCAGCAGCAGCTGAGGGGTGTTGCCAGTGGCGGTTGTAGGTTGAGGCGGCGGCGGCGGCGGTCGCCGAGAAGGAGGGGTTCGAGTTCAGCGCCACCCCCGACGGCCCGCCCAGCCCGTGCCCCAGTCCGTGCCCCAGTCCGTGCGCGCCGCTGCCGCTGCCCGGGCCCACCATGGCCCCTGACACGCTGGCGCCGCTGCCCGGGCGGAATCCGGATCCAGACCCGCCGCCAGGCTCCTGTCCCAGGAGCAGCGAGGCGTGCTGCAGGCGGCTGGCGGCGTGCAGCGCTGACGTGGCCATGGCCGCGACGGAGGCGGAGCCCGACGGCGACGCGGGCAGCGGCGGCGGCGGCAGCGGCGGCGAAGGCAGCGCCGCCGCCGCCATGTGCGGCCCCAGTGACTGCAGCTGCAGCTGGGCCGCGGAGAAGGACGAGGAGTGCTGCGATGGAAACGACAGCAGCAGTTGCAGCTGGGCAGCGCTGTACGAGGACCCGCCGGCACCAGTGCCAGCGGCACCAGCGCCAGCGGCGGCAGAAGCCCCCCGCAGCATGGAGCCGCCGGAGTAGGACGCCGGCAGCGGCGGCGGCGGCGGGTTCAGGCGGTAGTGGTGCTGCTGGGGGGGCGGTGCCGGTGCCGGCGGCTGCCAATGGCCCTGGTGGGGCGGCTGGCTGTGGGCTGCCAGCTGGGAGAGGGAGGAGCCCGGGACCGGCAGTAGCAGGTTTCCGGTGGTGGTGCCGGCGCCGTTGGCTGTAGCAGGAGCGGCAGAGGCCGCGGCCGAGGCGATGGGGGGCTGGGCGTGCCGAAACGAGGCGCCGTGGCTGGCGGGGCCCGCCGCCGCCGCCGCCGCCCCCCGTGGGGACTGCGTGCCGCCGCCGCCGCCGCCACCATTCGGAGTGGCGGCCCCGCCCGTGCCGCCCAGCCCGCCGGGCGTGGCGACGGCGGACGTGGCGGGCGGCGTGTCGTAGGCGGAGGACAGGGTGGAGCTAGCCGCCGTGCCCACACGAAACAGTGGCGTCATCGTGCCGGTGGCTGGGCCGCCGCGCGCACCCGCCGCCGCCTTTGCGCCGCCAGCTGTGCCCGAGGGCGGCGCCGAGGTGGCGAGAGTGGCGGCAGCAGCAGCAGCCGCAGCCGCAGCCCCAGAAGGAGGCTGTAGCTCAATCTTGAGCTCAAACAGCTCCTGCGGCTCAGCCACGCCCTTGAGCGTGTGCCTGCCCACGCTGGCGCCCACTAAAACCGGGACTAGGTGCGCGCCAGGTTTAGGTTTGGGCATGCCCAACATCCCGCCAAACCCGATGCCGGCGCCATCGGAAGCCTCGGGCAGCGCCGGCAGCTTGGCGGCTACAGCCTCCGCGGCCGCGACGAGCTCCTCCGCGTCCTCGCCGCCGTCCAGCCCGCCCGCCGCCGCCGCCGCCAGCAGCGCCTGCGCCGCGGCGTGCAGCGTGTTGGAGCTGGAGCTGCTGCCGCCGCCGCCGCCACCCCCGGCTGCAGTGGCGGAGGTGGCGGGCCCGTTTGGAGTCATGGATCCAGAGTGCATCGTGGCGGCGCGCGGCAGCGCCGACGTGGACGAGAAGGATCCAGCCGACGGCGCCGCCGCCGCCGCCGCCGCCGCCGCTGCAATCGACAGCGACGCCGACATGGGGCCGTTGGCGGCCACCGGGTGGTGGCGGCCGCCGCCGCCGCCGCCGCCGCCCGTGCCGTACAGAGCCGCCGCGGCCGCCGCCGCGGCCGCCGCCGCCGGTCCTGATGCGTCGATGGGCGTGGCAGCGCCGCCGGAGGGGCTCGGACAGACCGAGGTGCCGGACAGCGCAGCTGCCGTGCCGAACGGCGTCCCCATGGTCCCGGCAGGCAGCGCGCCGCCGCCCAGGATTCCGGATCCAAACGCCGATGCTGCTGCCGCCGGATCCAGGTGCGCGGCCTGCGCCCAGGGCCCAGAGTGGTTGCCACTGCTGGCGTCAGCAGCAATGGCAGCTTCCCCACGTGCTACAGCCGCGTTGGCGGCGGCGGCGGCCGCGGCCGCAAGCTCCCGCTCTGCCTCCGCCTCCCGCGCCTCCGCTGCCGCCCGCCAGCGCTCCGCCACCACCGCCACGCCAGCCGTCGCAACCACCCGCCGCCAGGCATTCTCAGACAGGAGCACCTGCGGCCGAACGATGCAAGCCATGCTGTGCGTCAGACTGTGCGGCAGTAAACGAGTGACCGCGTGACACCGCGTCAACAGCAAGGCCATTACTGGACAAGCCAACTAAGGGCGGATGTGGACGCAGAGGCGTAACGCCGAAACCCATCACATCCACACATCACTCGCCTTCAAGCCCACAGATAGCCGCACATGCAGCCGCCTCATTTACCTGATTGTCGGCCGCCGCCGCCGCCACGCGGGCCGAGCGGTTCATCACCCGCCCCCTGTAGCTCAACCGCCCGGTGGCGGTTGACGGGTCCGCCGTCACCGGCCCAACCGCAATGCCCGTCTTGATGCGCGGCCCGCGCGCCACCAGCACCATGCCGCCGCCCGCGCCGCCGCTGGCGGCGGCCGCAGCGGCGCCGCGGCGCGCCGGGCCCTGCGCCTTGCGGCCGCCGGAGCCGTACGGGGAGGGCGAGTGGTGGGCGGGCTTGGAGCCACCAGACCCAGCGCCGGGCGCAAGCTCGCGCAGCTCACGGAAGTGCGAGCAGGCCAGCACCTCGGGGCTCCAGGGGTGCTTCATCAGCACCTGCGACCAATTCGCATTGAGGGCATCAGAGAACGGCGGGAACAAACCAACTTGGGGGACAGCCTGGTGTGTTCCAGGAGGCAGTGTCAGCTCCAGTCCGCACACGCATGCAACCGCCTTGCAATCGTCCCATGCCGTTGCCCCATCGCGCCCACCGCGCCGCCCAAGCGCCCCAGCGGCGGCTAGCAGCCGGCCGGCCGGTGCACGCACGCACGCACGCCCGCACGCACCTCCTTGCACCTCAGCGCCCACACGGCGGCGGCGGCTGGCTCGCTGAAGGCCGCCAGGCACAGCCCGTCTGTGGCCTCCACCACGTAGCCGCCGCAGGCGCAGCACTCGCGCGTCACCAGCGCCTGTGTTTGGTGTGGTGGCCGTGGTTTGGTGTTGGTAGGTGGTAGGTGGTAGGTGGTGTTGGTAGGTGCTGGGGTGGTTCATTCTAGAAACCAGAAGCGAAACGACCAAGAGAGCCCGTGGGAGTGCAAGGTGGTGGGGGTGCAAGGCTGTGGGGGTCCGGCGGCAATCATAAGGTGGGTGGGCAGAAGGGCGGCTGTGCAACACGATTCGGTGTTCGAGGCCCGTCGCCCCCACTCCCCGCCGGCGGCTCCCTCGCTTACCTGCCCACTCCACACTTCCCGCACCGACACCCCATAACGTGAGCACACCCACAGCCCCCCACACGCCGCCCACCCACACCCGCCCATCCGCACCCGCACCCGCACCTTGAACTGCGCCAGGGCCGTCACCGCGGGCTGCCCCACCTCCGCCACGGCGCGTGTGGCGCCCGCCACCATCATGAACGTCACCGCCACGTCACTGCCCACCGGCGCCTCCAGGTTGCCCAGCTGCGTGGCGTGGCGTTGTGGGTAGGCGGGGCGGTAGGTTGGGCAGGTGGGGTGGGGCAGGATGGGGATAGGGCAGGATGGGGATAGGGCAGGGTGGGTGAGGACAGGCTGGCAGACTACAACGATAGGCGTAAAGCCATCTAAACACCTGTTTAGCGCGCACATGTTGCCCAACCCCACACGTCTTGCTCTCCACACTCCACACCCCATTGCCCCCAACCCCAAGTTTACCTCCTAACTAGTCATACCCGGAGCCCTCACCCCCATCACCCCCACCACCACCCCATCACCCCCACCACCCCACCACACCCCACCACCCCCGCACCCCCCCCACCCCCCTCACCCGCACCTGCAGCATCTTGAGGTTCCTCAGCGGCGGCAGGTGCCCCAGCCGCGGCACGTGCTCGCGCCCCACCAGCAGGTACAGCCCGCGGATGATGAGCTCCACCTGCAGGTGGTGGGTGGGGGGGGTTGGTTGGTGCAGCGGTCTTGGTGATGACAGGAGTGAGTGACAGGAGCAGCACGCCAGGAACTCATACCGATGGCCGTCGGTGTTGTCGCGCCGACCAGCAGCTCCAGCTCCACAGTAGCCCGTTTGCTGATGCCTAAACCTAAAGAATGCGTATATTTTCGAGTAGCGCGTGCGCTATTGTAGTGTGAAGTTGTGGAAAGCCTTAGCCGTCGGACGCGCGCGCGCTCTGGATACCGCGAGTATGACGCTGCTGACCTTTCCTAAGCCCGAGCTGACTCACCTACGCGCACGAGCGCGCGGGCGCCACGCGTGATCGGCGCCGTTTATGCGAGCAGTGCAACCAATGGAGCGGGGCCGGTCAGCGTGGCGCAGGAGCACAAACATAGCAACAGTACAAGCACTAGAACAAGGCAAGGTATTTCTAGACGGCTGAGTGAGCGCGCGCTAAGTAAGCAGAGTGGAAGAGCTATACAAAAAAGTTGCGGGTGCGGCCGGGTGTAGGGGCGGCAGACGGCATGGGGCAATGGGGGCGTGCACTAGGGGCGTGGCGGGGCTCCTGGGAGCTCCCACCACCACGCCGTCGCCGGGGGCGAAGCATGCAGCCCTCGAAACGACCGACGTGTGTAGGGGTTATGACGACCTAGGGGCGGGTGGCGGGGGCTGCGGGCGCCGCAGGGTTGCAAAGAAGGTAGAGATACGGGCGTACAAGTCGAGGCCAGCACGGCGTTGCAGGCCAAACAACTGCGGCCACCTGTCAAGCTGTGTGCGGAGTTGGTCAAGGAGCTGGCGCGCTGGGTATAGCTGGCAGTACAAAACGAACATAAGGACAGCAACCTCCGTAATGAAGTTAAACGGGTCAAGAATAATGCGCTGTAGACGCCGGAACTGACTGATAAAGATGTTTCGCTTGATGCTTTCGTTAACGGAAGACGAGGAGTGAACAAACCGGGACAGGCGCACGTCGGCAAAGGCAGTCTGACATCGTTTGTCATATAGGTGGGTAGTGAAGAAGGATTGACCGTCACGGTTTTCGCAGATAAGCAGGATGTCAAGGAATGGGAGTTGGTGGGGCGGTAGGTCGTGTGTTTGCGCGGGAATTTGGAGGACGGGAGGGTAAATACCGCGGAGGCCACAGAAGGACGGGTCATCATGGCAGAACAGGAGCTTTTGGAACCACACGTTTCGGAGGGCAGCCAGGTCGTCAAGGAAACGTTTGGTCCAAGCGAAGGCAGCGAGGATTCGGATTTGCTGGCTCGCCAGGGCAGTGTAGGGCTGGACCGGGGGTGGCATTTGGCCCAGGAATTGATACTCGTACCAGGCCAGGAACAGGTTGGCAATGAAAGGGGCGGGTGCGATTCCCATGGGGATGCCGCACGTTTGCAGTACAGACAGGGGGCCAAAGCGGATGGTAGTGGCGCGGAGCAAAGTGGACAGGAGAGCCATGAACTGCGGAATTGAGATGGCGTATGTGGTGTGGCGTTGGCCGCGCGTTTGGGATCTGGCGCGGTTTGGGCCGTCCCCAGTTTCCCAGGAGGCAAAGGAAGTGGGTTTGGCATCCTCGGACCGTGGGTTGGGGGCAGCGACGGTAACGTGGATGTGCGCTTGGGTATGACCTTGGAACAGCCAACATTTATCGGCAACGTGATGGATCGCGTCCAGAATGAGGGCGTGGGGCAGGTTTGTGTATAGGCGGGTAAAATCAAAGGCTGTTGGGAAGGCAAAAGGGGGCGGGTCATCAGGGCGGCCAGGCGGCGGTGGGGCGGCAGGGTCAGCAGGCCCGGGCTGGTCAGCGGATGGGGCGGCAGGATACTGCTGGGCGTTGAAACGGTGGAGCATGGAGATAACGGCGGCAGACTGGTCGCACATCCACATGGGGAAACCGGGGCGATCGCGGGCCCAGACGCGTTGGAAGGTGTTAGCGAGGAGGCGGAGCACAGCCGTGACGACGAGGGCAATGTGGACGGATGGGCAGGCATGGGAGCAGGCGAGGAAGCGCATAGAGACGGGGGTTTTATGCATCTTAAGGGTGCCAGCATAGTAGGCGTCGGGTTGGCGGGCATCATAAGCAAGGCCGTTGCGGAACTGGTGGGGTAGGGCAGTGGCAAGTTCCTGGTTGAGGGACTCATAGTGAGCGCTGCGTGCGGCACTAACGGCGGCTGGGTTGGGGTCAGGGGAGATAGGCCGGTAGTAGGTGGCGGCAGGGTTTTGCAGGTCGGCCACCAGGCACTGAACGTAATATTTGCGGCAGACAAGCTGCAGGGTAGCAGGGGGGGGGTAAGGTGTGTGTGTGGGGGGGGGGGGTTGTGGTTACCATCCCAAACTAAGCCAAGCTGAAGGAAGCGAAAAGTCAAGTAATGCAGGCACGGCGATACAACAAAATACTCGTTGAGTAGTCGAAGAAATGCCACCCGAGCTCGGCGGCCAGACACAGACAAGGCACGCACGGGGGTTGAGCGGCGACGCCACACAGGGGTGCGGTGCGGTGCGGGAAGTCGAGTGTTGGCTGGATGGGAATTCAGATACTTCGGATACTTTGGATAATCTCGAGGGTGTGCACTAGTTTTATCAACTTGATGGACGTGTGGATATGTGGGCTTTGCGTTGCGAGGCCACTAAATACCCGGCAGCTGAGACCGTCGCTGCACACGCTCCTCCCAAGCCACACGCCCATAATAACACACGCCCACAAGAGCACACGCCCACAACAGCACCACCACCTCATGCCACCCAGCCCCCAGCCCAGCCCAGCCCAGCCCCGCCCAGCCCCCCACCTGCGCGTCGCCGCAGTAGAGCGCCTGCGGCTCGCCGGGCAGCTCGGCCAGGTGCGGGTGCAGCGCGGTGAAGGTGGTGTTGGACAGCAGCACCGAGCCGCCGGCGGCGCCGTCGCCCACCGCCTTGGCCACCTGCGCGGTGGTGGTGGTGGTGGTTGTGATTGTGGTTGGGGGTTACACTCGTGTTTAATCAACTTAGGCACGTGATGGCGTACGGTAGTCAGGAACAGGGGGTTGGGTGTCGGGGCTCGGATGGGCTCTGAGACCTGGGTTGCCATGGGGATCGCTGTTGACTGGGAGGCGGTGAGAGCTGACCGCCAGCTGCTGTAGTTCTGCTGCGTGTCCACCCACACATACACACCCTCGAGCCCCCCTCCCCCAACCTCCCTCCCACTCCCGCTCCCACCCCCGCTCCCACCCGCCCGCACCTTGAGCGGCGCGCCGCTGTAGGCCATGTGGCCGGTGGTGTGGTTGAAGGCGACGTCGGTGGTGAGCGGGATGCCGGTGTGCAGCCCCATGCGCACACGGAACCTGTTGGGGCCGGGGCAGTGTGGTGGTGGTGGTGGGGGCCGAGGATCCCAGTTGGGATCAAAGTAGAACGGGAACCAGGCCAGGCTGCACACATAGGTCGAGGCAGTGTGACAACAGGAGGATAGTGCCAGGGCCAGGGCCAGGGCCAGGGCCAGGGCCAGGGCCAGGGCCAGGGCCAGGGCCAGGGCCAGGGCCAGGGCCAGGGCCAGGGCCAGGGCCGGGGCCAGGGCCAGGGCCAGGGCCAAAGCCAGGGGCCTTATCAAATCTCACCCTCGGAACAGCAGCACGGCGCCGCTCCTGACGTTCTTACTGCCGGCCCCGCCGCCGCCGCCGCCGCCCGCCACCGCCGCCAGCAGTCCGCCCAGGGGGTGGCTGTGGTGGCCGTGGCCCGTGTGGGCCCCGGATGTGGTGTGCTGTTGTGTGTGGCTGGCCAGGCGCTGCAACAGCGACAGCACATCGCCGCCGCCGCCGCCAGCCCCACCGCCGCCACTCTCGCGCTCGTGTTCCACTTCCGATGGGTGTGGGTGCTGGGGGTGCTGGGGGTGGCTCGGCTGGTTGTGGCTTTGGACATAGCTGTGGGTGGGGTCGTGGGGCGACCAGTGCTCGTGGTGGGTCGGCAGCAGGCCCAGACCGCCGCCGCCGCCCCCACCGCCGGCGCCCCCACCGGCGGCCCCACCGGCACCGCTGCCGCCGGCTGAAAGCAGGGCCTCATAGCCCACCACCCCCGACGCCGCCTCACTGCCCAAGCCGCCGCCAGAGAGCCAGCCGCCGGCGCCGCCCCCCGCGAAGGACGGCCGCGGCCAGTGGCTGCCGCCGCCGCCACCCGCTGCGCTGCCTGCTGCTGCGGCCGCCGCCGCCGCCGCCGCCCCGGGCCCCGTGGTAATGGGCCACATGTTGGCCAGCATCTGGCGCCACGTCTGCCGCACCTGCTGCACACATGCGCGTGACGAAACATCAGTAACACTCGCCAAAGCCCCGCGGTGCAACATTGATACAGGGCTGGGCGCTGCCTTCCTGGTTGCAGAGCCGAATGCTGCGACCACAGACCCGACCCCGAATCAACAGCCCGAGCCAGCCAACCGCCAACCCAACCGCCAACTAACCGCCAACCAACCCACCTCCACCGCCTGCGGCGCCACCGGCATCACCTCCATCGCTTGTGTCCGCATGCGCGCCAGGCTGCGGCTGCTGGCCACCTTGGGCAGCGCGCTGTGCTGCTGGTGCGGCGGCTGTGGGTGCGGCGGCTGCTGCAGACGACCGCTGGCCGCCGCCGCCGCCGCGCCGCCAGCCCGCCAGCCGTACATGCCGCTGTGCGACGTCATGGCCGCCGCCGGCGCGAGCAGCGTGCCGCTGGCGGCGGAGGCGGCAACGGTGGCGGCGGAGGCAGCGGCGGCGGCACCGCCGCCGGTGCCGCCGGCATGGTCAAAGCCCAAGTGAGTCGCAGAGCGCAACCGCCCAACGCCGCCGCCGTCAGCTGCGTCGCCGATAGGGGCGCCGCCGCCGATACCGGCGGCGGCATTGCCAACGAGCGGTAGCTCACCAGACATGGCCAGCGGTCCGTCAGACGGCACGGCCACCAGACCACCAGACGCACTGCCGTGGGCGTTGCGGCGCACCGCACTGAACATGCCGCCCAGACCACCACTGCCCAGACCGGCCAGGCCAAGGCCGCCCGTGCCGCCGCCGCCGCGCTGGGAGTGGAAGTGTGAGGGCGCGTAGGCCGCTGCCGCCGCTGCCGCCGCCACCGCCGCCGCCAGCTGGCGCGCCGGCGAGCCCGCCGTGGCGGCGGCCGGCGCCGAGCCCCCGGCAGCGGATGACATAAACGGCGGCGGCGGCGACGGCAGCCGGATCCGAGTGGCGCCGCTGGCGCCTGCGGCCTGCTGCGGGCTGGGCCTTGGGGCGCCCCCCGCCGCCGCCGCCGCCGCCGCCGTTGGTACTGCACCGCTGCTGCTGCCAGTAACGGCAGCGGCCACGGCGCCGCCGCTGCCCGTCAGGAGGTTCAGGAGGTCGGTGGTGGCAACCCGCCTGAACTCTGAGTCGTGCTCCTCAGTGGTGGTGGGCCCACCGCCCCCACTGGTGATGTCGGCTGCGAAGCAAAGCGCCGACTGTTGCCCACTGGGGCTAAAGCCGCCGCCGCCGCCGCCGCCCACACTCTCAAACATGAGCTCCTGCGTGCGGGTGCACCGCCCGGGCAGGCCGCTGCCGCCGCCGCCGCCGCCGCCAGCGGTCAGTGCCGACAACAGCGCATCCCGCACGCCCCGGTCGTCTGCTGCACCTGCACCTGCACCTGCACCTGCGGCCGCTGCTGCTGCTGCGGCCGCGGCCGCCGTGGCCGACCCTATGCTCTTTTGCGACCGCAGCGGCGGTTGCTGCTGCTGCTGTGCCGCCGCCGCCGCCAATCCACCCTGGATGGGCGTCACCACCACCGCCGGCGCCCGCGCACTGCCGGGCTGCCCCGCATTGGCGTGGCCTAGACCAGGCAAGCCGGCCAGACCCACCTCCGAGCTAACCGTCCGGATCAGACCCTCGCCGCTCGCGCCCCCCACCGCCGCCGCCGCCCCCGGGAGCGGCACGTAGCCCTGGGCTGAGCGGCGGCTGACGACGGCTGCGGCGCCGCCAGGGCCGGCGGCGCCGCCACTGCTGCTGCCGCCCGCCGCCGCCAGCGCCGCCAGCTGCCCCAGCCGCGACGGCACGCGCTGCACGCCGCCGCCGCTAACCGTCATTGCCGCGTGAGCCCCAGCCGTCGGCGCCTGCATCAGCGGCTGGTCTTGGCCGCCGCTGCCACCGCTGCCGCCGCTACCTGCCGCTGCCGCCATCGCCGCGGCGGCGACGCTGGCGCCGCCGCCACCGTCGCCGCAGCCCTCATCGGGCAGGCCGGCGGCAAAGGCGTTGCTGCCGGCGGCGGACCCTGGGATGGGGGCCAGCAGGCAGCTCCCGCTGTAGTGGCTGCTGCTGCTGCGGTCGTCGGCATTATGGTGTTGAAGGTCCTCCGCGTCGTCGTCCACCTCATCTAAGGGGAGCAGCGGCGGCGGCAGCGAGGCCGCTAGGCCGCCGCCGCCGCGGCGGAAGCTGCCACCGCTGGGCGCGACCGCTGCAGCCGCAGCAGCAGTGCCATCGGCAGGGCCGCCGATGAAAGCCGCGGCAGCAACAGACGCGGCGAGGGCAGCCGCGCGCGGGCTTTCCAAGCCCTCTGCCACCGGGCCCGGCCCCGAACTGCCGCCGTGGTCGCCGCCGCCGCCGCCGCCGCTGACGCCGAGCGCCGGCGTGGGCGGCACACGCGGTGCCGGCACCGGACCTACAGACGCCGGCGCCGTCGATGTCCCGCAACTGCCACCACCGCCGCCGCCGCCGCCGGCAGCTGCAGGCGGCGCCGCCAGGCCAAGCAGCTGAGACGCCGTCCCGGAGGCGACGGCCGAATCCGGCACGGACGCCGAGATGTCCCCGGGGGCGGGAAAGGGGACCGCCGACCCAAACGCCGCCCGCAGCAGCTCCGGCGGCGGCGGCCCCAGCGGCACCTGTGGCGCCCCGTATCCGCCGCCGCCGCCGCCGCCGCCGCTGCCTGCCCGCTGTCGCGGCTGCTGCTGCTGCCGCGGCGGCGGCGAGTGTTCCGCCGCCGGCGCCGGCGCCGTGGACATGTGCAGCGCCGTCAGCAGCAGCAGCTCTGTGTTGATGGCGGGGCCGCCGCTGGTGGTGCTGGTGGCGGCGGTGGCGGCACCGCCGCCGCCAGGCGACTCGCCGTCATCCATACCGGCGCCGCCGCCGCCGGGGCAGGTGGTGGTGGTGCCGGCGACGGCGGCGGCGGCCGCCGCCTCCTCGGTGCTGCGGGCGCCGCCGGCATCCGAGTCTGAGGCTGCCATGGCGGCCGTGACGCTGGCGCCGGCTGCCCTGAGCCGGTTGGGCGGTTGCGTAGGGGAGGCCGGCCTGGCGGAGAAGGACCGGGGCCGCGCCGGCG
The DNA here is from genome assembly GCA_016834595.1 of Chlamydomonas schloesseri. Taxonomy (NCBI): domain Eukaryota; kingdom Viridiplantae; phylum Chlorophyta; class Chlorophyceae; order Chlamydomonadales; family Chlamydomonadaceae; genus Chlamydomonas; species Chlamydomonas schloesseri. The sequence goes on from JAEHOD010000004.1 coordinate 3,131,284, forward strand.
GCTCGCGCGCCGCCGCCGCCGCCGCCGCCGCCGCCCCATAGGTGGTGGCAGGGCGGGCGCTGGAGGACGCGGGCAGGGGCAGGGGCCCGGCGGCTGCGGAGGCGGAGGCGGCGGCGCTGGAGCCGGCGCTGTTGCGGATATTTGGTGGCAGCGCGGGAGTCGCCGCCGCTTGACCCGGCGGCGGCGGCGGCAGGTGGTAGTGCAGGTGCGCCGGCGGGCGGTCCACTGTCATGGAGAGGCGTGGCACGAGCTGGAAGGACTTGCGCGCCGCGTTGGTGAGGGCGGTGAGGGCGCCGCGCAGGAAGGGCGACGCCGGCGACGCCAGCCCGCCCAGCCGCCCGCCACCGCCGCCACTGCCGCCGTCAGGCGTTCCGTACAGGGCTGCCGTACCGCCGTGCTCGTCGTCATCATCATCGTCGTCCTCCGTACCGCCGCCGTGGCCGCCGCCGCCCCAAGGGAAGTGGCCATGGCCGTGGCCGTGGGGGCTCAGCAGCAGTCCGCCCAGGCCGCTGCGGCTGTTCCCAGAGGCGGCGACCGCGGAGGCGGCGGCAGAGGCGGAGGCGGGGAGGGGCAGCGGCCCCGATGTCCCCATGCCCATGCCCATGCCCGTCCCTGAGGCGAGGTGGGCAGCGTGGCGGCCGCCGGGGGCGGGGCCGGGTACCGCAATGGCGGGGAGCTTCGGCTTGGCCGGCTCCGCCCACACCTGCCCACGTGGTAATGGTGGTGGTGGTGACGTGCATGGTGTGGCGTGGTGGGACAGCCGCGTGAGGGAAAACAGGGTCAAGCGCAGGGCTTTAGGGTTTTAGGGTTTTAGGTTTTGCCCGGGCTCCTCCCCTGCCCCTGCCCCTGCCCACCCGCCCATCAGGCACCCCCCGGCCCCGCCCCCGCTACCCTCACCCACCGCGGCCCCATCCTCGTGAGCCAGCAGCTCCTCCGGCCACTCCAGGTGCAGCAGCGCTGTGCGTGTGGGGGTGCGGTGTGGGAGTGCGGTGTGGGGGTGCGGTGTGGGGGTGCGTGTGGGGGTGCGTGTGGGGGTGCACGAGTGACAACTGGCGTGGTCAGTGGGGAGTTGCTGTGGATGGCTCCTTGCGACATCGGAGGACACACGATTGCGCACGACAGCGCCAGCTCAGCGACACTTACCACGCAGGCCCTCCCCCCCCCGGGTACAAACGGCTGTTCACCTGGTAACCAGCCAAGGCCCCTCCCAACCACCCATCCACGCAACCAACCCAACCAACCGACCATCCACCCACCGCTCTGCGCCAGGAGCGCAAACCGCGCCGCGTCCAGGGGAGTGTGGAAGGCCTGTGTGTGTGTGTGCAGGGCGTGCGAGGGGGGCAGTGAGCAGCGAGCAGCGAGCAGCGAGCAGCGTGTGTGTGTGGAGGAGCGAGGGCGGGCGGGCGTGAGGACGCTTGTGCACTGACACGGGGCTGCACCCCCTCTCTCGCTCTGGCGCCCTCTCTTTTTCTCTCCTATTCTCCCACCCACCCACCACACACATCCACATACAATCACTCACTCGCCCAATTGATGCCGCCGCCCTCTCCTCCCCCCCTCCCCCGGGGGGCTGCCCCGCCCTCCGACACCAGCCACTGGCCACCGGCCACCAGCCACCAGCCACCGGCCCCAAGCCCTGCCTTTCCCCCGGCCACCCCCCCCCCGGGCCCCCCGGGTGGTCCGCCGCCACGCCACGTTAAAACAACCCCCACCCCCACCCCGCCCCATCGGCATGCTCACCAGGATGACCCAGTCGGCCCCAATTCCCCAGTCCCGTCTTCGCATACCCCATCCCTACGCCTCCCCAATCTCCTCCTCGTATTCTCCCGCACGCAATCTACTATGCAAGGAACCCTAAATCGTACTCACCAGGATGAAGGAGTCGCCTTCGGTCGCACTTTCGTAACTGCGCATCATGTGACAGGAGGAGAAGCGGCAGCAGTAGGCAGTGGGCACATCAAGGGTATGCGGCGGAGGAGCCATCGCGAGTGGGTCTAGAGGCGGGCGAAACCACCACGAGGCCGGGCCGGTCCAGCCCCAGCCCCAGCCCCAGCCTCAGCCCCAGCCCCAGCCCCAGCCCCAGCCCCAGCCCCAGCCCCAGCCCCAGCCCCAGCCCCAGCCCCAGCCCCAGCCCCAGCCCCAGCCCCAGCCCCAGCCCAGCCCCAGTCCCTCCACCACCCGCCTCCCCCCTCCCCCACAGCACCCAGGCCCAGCCCGCGCACCCACCCGTTGCACTTGGGCAGCAGGCCCCGCAGGCAGCGGTGGTGCAGCCGCAGCGCCTCGTTCATCGCCTGCAGCCAGCCAGGCAGCCAGTCAGTCAGCCAGTCGGCCGGTCAGTCAGTCGGCCAGTCGGCCGGTCAGGGAGTGCCCAGCCGCAGCCGTGGTGGGGGTGACGACATTGCGATAAACAGAAAAGGAGGAGTGGAGCAGCGGAATGCGGTGGTGGCAGCCCCCATGGCTACGCCTCCTCCTTCTAACTCTAATGCATGTAACCCCCATGTAAAGAAGCGGGCAGTTTCCCCCAGCCCTCAGTCCCTCCTATTCCCCGAACAACACGACACACACAGCAGCAGCAGCAGCAGCAGCAGCAGCAGCAGCAGCAGCAGCAGCAGCAGCAGCAGCAGCAGCAGCAGCAGCAGCAGCAGCAGCAGCAGCAGCAGCAGCAGCAGCAGCAGCAGCAGCAGCAGCAGCAGCAGCAGCAGCAAACGCCCACCCGTGCCGCCGCACTCCCGCCCTCGCCCTCGCCCTCCTGCCCCCTCACCCCGGGCGGCAGCGCCTCCCACAGGGCAGTGGAGTTCATGATGTCGGTGATGAGCAGCGTGGTGGCGGGGGTGGCGCCGGGGGGGCGCACCGCCAGGGTTAGTGTGCGGTGACCGGCACGCAGGTGCGCAATCCACCGGGACAGCCCCAGCACGCAAAGCACCGTCCCCAGCGTGGCCACCACGCCAATGCCCGCCCCTGCGCCCGCCGACAGGCCCCCGCTACTGCCGCTGCTGCTGCTAGGGCAGCTGGGTCCGGGAGGCGGCGGCGGCGGTGCTGGGCTGCTGCCGTCACTGCTGCCGCCATTGCCGCCGCCATTGCCGCCGCTGGTGTCGTTGGTGCCATCGCCGGTTGCGAGCAGCCGCGCCGTAACACCACCGGGCACCACCTGCACCGCCAGGTGCTGGTCAACGCCGGTCAACGCCGCTAGCTGCACCGCGCCCAGCCCGCCAGCCGCCAGGCGCGCCTCCGCCTGGATGACGCACACGTCCGCGCCGTACGCCCGTACGCAGGCCTCGTCCACTTCCTGCCGTACGCCGTACGTCACGTCATGGTACGACACCAGCAGGGGCGCCTCCGCACCCCCCTGACCCCCATGCCAGGACGAGTGCGGCAGTGCGCGGTGGTGGTGGTGGTGGTCCGGGTCCGGGTCCGGTGGTGGGTGCGGCAGCTGAGCCGGGTGCGGCGGCAGCGGCAGCAGCGCCGCCACCGCGCCCTCTGCCGCCCATAGGCGGTAGTGCAGCACGCCTGCGGCGCCTGGGATGCAGGCTTCGTCCAAGCTGCTGCTGCTACTGCTGCTACTACTGCTGCTGCTACTGCCGACGCTGCCACTGCCGACGCTGACGCCAGTGGGCTCGGGCTTGGGCTCGGGCCAGGAGCACGCGGGGTCCCACGGCAGCAGCGCAACGTCGGCGCTGGCACTGCCGTCGCCATGCTCCCTTCCAAGCCCTGCGCCTGCTGCCGCCTCCACCTCCGCCTCCGCCCCCGCTGCCTCGCCCGCCAGCGCCAGGGCCGCCGCCTCAGCAGCTGTAGCCGCCAGCGGCAGCCCAACTGCCCGCTCCAGCCGACACCCCACGTAAGACACGGCCGCACCCTCCAGCTGCTGCTGCACCTGCAGCTGCCGCTGCTGGCGTTGTTGCCCTGGGCTGTTGTTGCTTCCCACATCGCCGTTGGTGATTGCGGTGGTAGAGCCATAGGCAATAGCCGCGCGAGCGAACGGCGGTCGTGGTAGGGCGGAAAGGTCTGCGTATTGGGGCGGGGCGGGGCGGGGCGGCAAGCAATGATTGAGCCACCACCACCACCACCGCGGCGGCGGCGGGCGCACTCGACGTTTCCCAGTACTCCCACTGCACACCTCCCACTGCGGCGTGCACGACAGGGGGGGAGGGGGCACTGGTGCTAGGGGCCCAGACCCACGGGGCACCCACCCCTGCCCCTGCGTACCCCTTGCCCAGCACCAGCGCTCAACCCGCACTACGCACGGGCTGCGGCTGGTGTGTTGTGAGCCCCCAGCCGCCCTACCGTGCCTACCCGCGCACCCATCCGCACCCACCTGCGGCTGCCGAATCAGCCGCGCCCGCCTCCGCCTGATCCGCTGCTGAGCCCACACCTGCATCCACCGTGGCAGCTGCAGCTGCAGCCACCCGCGCGTCTCCCTGTTCCTGCGCCCAGTGCTGGTACGGCAGTGGCGATGATGATTGCGACGGCGGGGGCGGGGGCGGGGGCAGGCCCACGGTGAGCAGCGGCGGCACGAACCCGTCGGGGGGGAGGTGCCGCAGCAGGCGCAGCCCTACGAATGTCAGGAGGGGCTGCGGCTGTAGCGTCTGCTGCTGCTGCGCCTGCTCCTGAGGCTGAGACCGTAGCACCAACTGCAGTTTGGCGGCTAGGTGGCCCACGTCCAACACCGTCAGCCGCCCGCTGCTGCTCCCACCGCCCGCGCTGCCTGCACCAGGGCCGCCACTGCCCCGCCCAACCTCGCGTGGCAGGGGCGCGCCAGCCCCGAGGATGGTCACAGGTCGGCCCAACGCCACGCCGGGGGGGTCCATGTCGGGCCATGGCGAGCCAGGTTCCACAAGAGAAATGTCGCCTGTTAGGCGGCAAACGCGCACCGACGGATCCCGAAGTGCTGCAAGCAGCTGCTGTGCACTTGCCACGTCCACAGCATGTCCACCGCCAGCAAGCTGGTACGTGCCGAGGCGCGAATTCAGCGCTGCGCCCGTTGGCGTTGTGCTGCCCGTTAAGACCAGGGCAATAAGGAGCGCCCATGTTGACCAAGAAGCCAAGGGGCCCCTATTTAGCGTCATTATGTCAGCATTCTGGGGCCGGTCGACGACCGCCGCGCATTTGCGCTCAAGACGCACGGCAATGAACCTGCTGCGTTATCCACAGCCCAAGCCTTCTATCCATGCGGCACCGACAAACGACCACGCAAATGGGCCAAGAAGCGGGTCGACTCAAAGCTGACTGTTGGAGTTCTAAATGCTGCTCTACAGCAGCCTGATAAAAACATCAACAGTGCAATGCGGCCGCAAAACTTGCAGGCATATAGTCAGCAATAATTTATGACGCGAACAGTCTTAGCACTGAATTTCTAGCCGCGTGAAATGGTAACGCATGAGACTGTTTATAAGCTGCGATTCCCAGCGTGCTCAAGGCCCCTAGAGCAGGCATGCAAGTCAACACGCGCCTTCATGTACTGATGCACGGTTTAGCGCCATCATGCCTTGGGAACAGCTAAAATACATGTAAATTGTCATAGCTAACGTAATTGAGTTATTGTGAGGCGGGAACATGCTTGCGCCGTAAAGTCCAGGAATTTGTCGCGGTGCGGCCTTGACGCAAGTCGCTAGTTGGACATTCGCGTGCGGCCTGCCTTGCAGCTTGTTTCTGCGCCTTTGGTACACAAGTACCTATGTCGCACTACTGGGTGTACCTTGGAAGGGTCGGCCGTCCCCTCCAGGACGTCACGGCATGATCCGGCATGAAATCGTGAACTCATGACTCTGCGTATTCCACGCATAGCAAGGGACTGCACCAAAATCCCGGCCTCGACGCAAGCAGTGGGACTTTCATATCAAATGCCATCGTCTTTTGGGTATAGCAGCTGTCGTTAGCAAGGCCCCATCCCACTCAAGTACTCGTGCACGGCGGCGGGGCACCGCTTTCGTTTCGCAATTTAGCGCATGTCTTTAACCGTACCCGACATGACCCGATCCTGACTAACTGTGACGCACTGATGCCACACCTAAGAACCGTGAGCTCTCCTTGCCGGGAAGTGCACAGGGCTCCACGTGTAGGCCACATCGCTGACCGTGTGCTTGCGAGCGGCTGGCTGTGAGCCCCAGAGAGCGAGCCCGAAGCCCCGACAATCTGCGGCAATCCGCCGCCGCGAACGACACCAGCACCAGCAGTCCAACACAGCGGTCGGTTTCGGCACAGTCGGCAGGTCTCGGGCTCACAGGCATAGGGATACCGAACCGCTTCAAGACCTCCGAAGCGACACGGCAGCTCATATCACACTGCGTGCCAACCCACCCACCCATCCACCTCCTGCTCCTTGCTGCCGCCCCTGGCACAACAAGGCAGCGCCGCAGCGGCCGCCTCACAGGCAGGTCATCAGGTTGCCCAGCCGCCTCACAAGTATTGGTGCGCCGCGGTGGCCTTAACCAGCTCCGGACAGATGGCTGCCCGGGCTGCACGGGCGCCAAGTGGTAACGTGCGTCACAGGCAGTAGCCATTACACAGGTCAAGAGAAGGACTGAGGACAGGCCAATGTCGGCGGCACCAGATACTGTAATGGCTGGGCCGCGGGGCGGGGGCACCGCCGTGTAAGTGTGCGGTGTGGACCCGTAGCCCCACGATAGGTCGATAGCCCGACCCGCTGGGTATGAAAGGTGGAAAGTATGAGAACTCTCACTCATGCTTTGGCGGTATGGATTGCTCCCCACGGTTTGGGCTGGTATTCTGTGTTTACACCCCCCCGCGGTTTAGTTTGGGCTGGTAACCACACACACATTCGCCCCGGACCACACACGCAAGCAAACAATGACACAGGGCCCAAAGGCAAGACAGGGTGTGCTGTTACTGTACCGACGTCGGTAGCTGGCTGGAGGGATGCTGGAGCGTCTTGAAGGCGCGCATTCATTCCTCACGGCTCCTCACGTTCCGGGCGCCCGGGCAGGCGATACCATCCTACAGGCAATGTGACGCCGCATAGCGTGTGAGTGGGAGTCGCAGCGCACCTGCAGGCAGGTGTCGTGTCCAGCGTCCACGGATGAGCGCCGAGGTGTGCACGCACGCGCCAGGCGACCGGGCCACACCACACACACTCCACACTATGCGTGTGCCAAGTTGTCGGCACAGTACAGTCGTCAAAGCTTCTACGGTACCCAATGGCGGGCGCATGTGGCTGGAGCCTAGCCAGCCCACAGGCACACGCCGCTACAAATGGAGGATATTCCCTTGACATTCACTTTATTGTTACAGTGCGCTGTGAGGGCGGCGGCAGCCCAGATCCTGAGCCGCCAAGGTGCTACCCCAGGCATGCGGTGGCGTCACTGCCACCTCCGATCGAGGGGGCCCCAGCTCCCCACAGCCCTCCGAGTGCCGCTAGGGGGCCAAGCACGGCGTGGTGTGGGCGGGGGCTCAAGCAGAGGCGCGCACACGGCCCCACCACTTCCGTGCTTCTTTGATTCCCAGTCTCCAGCAGCAAGCGAATTTGACGACCAAAGATATACCAAACAACGCGAACCTCAAGTAAAGAATATCAGGGTCCGCCACGATACGACGACCGCCCACAGCATCACACCAGCCGCAACCAAGCCGCGTGCAGCCGGGGGGCGGGCCGTTACAGGGCGGCGCGGGCCGGGAGCCTGCCCTAGTGCCCTTTTCCCCCGCGCCTTGCCCCTGCCCAAGCTCGAGTGGAGGACATTTCGAGCCGATATCGTGCGAGACCCAACCTTGAAATGACACACCGTACATCACCAAATCACTGAGGGCCTTGCTATCAGGCCGTTCGCCGCGATCACACGTGCGCGGCTCTTCGCTTTCTTATGCAACCGGGTCGGGGGGAACCGCACGGCACCTGCCGGCCCCCGAAAATCAAATTATCATGAGACTTTTCGTTTGCGACATTGCTGATGGGATGTGAGATACCTAAGACCATACCGTGCAGTGTGTACACACACGTGTGGTGTTGTACCACCACCACCACCACCACCACCACCCACCACCACCACACTGCGACCACGCATACACACCGAGGGGGCACACACGACGGGCCGTTACGTGCGCGCGAGTGCGGCCGGCACACCTGCACGTGCGCACGTGCACAGGTAGGCGCAGGGCACCACCACTTTCTCGCTCCGAGCACGGCACCACACCATATTCTCTCACACACACTCACACGCATGATGAAGACCAAAGAGAGACAAAGCATTAGGCAAAAAGTCATAGTGGGACGGCGACGTTGCATCGTTCCACCACAACCACCACCACCACCAGTGCCACAAGAATTGTCAACGTTATGGCTTCCACACTCCTCACACACACGGGAAGCAACAGCACAGTCATTCGACTTTCATGCTCACGTCTTTGAGCAACGCAGACACGCATCGGCATCGTTGCACGCCCTCAACTACAAGAAATTTACAAACCGCGTGCCTTTTCAACACCACACAGTTGCTTAAACTTCCCACATCTACACCTTCGCTCCGAAATGGATGCGTGCGGTGGCCTTAGCGCCGGCGACTCGCCGAGGAGACCCAAAAGCCATGCAACAGGGAATGCGCATCTTGCTCCTCCTAATGAAATGCAGTTCCTTTCGTTTTTTTTGCCAACACCACGTTTTGCCACGCCACCCCCCCCCTCCCAAAAAAACCTGCACGCACAGAACGCACGGCGTGCCGTGGGGTACGCAACGTGCCCATACGATCTGCCCAAAACAATGTCATCACGCGCGCCTCAAAAAGCAAACACGTTTCCCCACAGCACTTGCTGTTGGGCTACTGTAACCTCGTGCAACTGGCCACACACCGGGGCCCCTGGGCCACCGGCCACTTGCGCTCCGCGTCTTCCAGGTGTCAGTGCCCGCGACCAAAACAACAAAATAGATTTTGCACGCGCGCACTCCGCGCACCGCGGCCCTCTGCCGCTGCAGTGTGAGGGCGGGTCATCCGTGTGGCACCCGCAGCACCCGCACCCGGGGCAGGGTTGCCCACACTCACACATCACATGGCTCGTGTCGTACATATGCATAGTGAATTTGTGTGATTGATTTCTCCGCACATTCCTCGCCTCGCCGCGCAGCCGGCGGCCGCTCACCTCACCACTAATCGGCCAATCTTCTTTGCTCCACTTCTTTTCGGTGACTTGTTGTCCTTCACAAGCACCAAGCGTCCATTTGCGACACTCTCGTATATAACTGCAGCTTCGAGCACGTCGCGCAACACGTCTTCTCATGCTGGGCCCACCACCACCACCACATCCCACCACCACATTGTGGCATCATCATTATAATGAGTGCGTTGTGAGGAGGGGCGGCCCCTTGCCACAACCCTCCTCTTGGGTGCGCTCAATTTTGTCTCTGCCTCCGCTGCTCGCCACACACCCACAGCCCTGCTCTCCTGCACTGCGCCGCAGCTGCACCTCGTCGCCGCCTCCCCCCTCACCCCGCCCCTCACATTGTGGGCATGTGCGCGCCACACCGTTGTGGGCATCACAGCTTCACTTTTGCTCCTCGCAAATTCTTCTTCTTCCTCCCGTTCCGTCTCTCCGCGCAACAAAATGGTTTTGTGTCAGGGCCCACAATTGTCGTTGAACACACACGCGGGCGCACGCACGGACGCAAATAAAACACAAAGCACCAAATGCAACCCCTAAACATACCGCACGAAGATCAGTAATCAAGAGCGCAAGGCGATATCTGCGCGGCACCATACACACACAGCGCTAACCACAACAGGTGCACATTTGTGTCTCTATTGTCACACTACCGTCAAACATACCATCACCACTCAAATTCCTGCATGTGCGTACCGCAGGCATGTGTGTGTGGGGTTGCGCCAGCGGCGCATGTACACATAACCGCCATGGTACCCTACCGAAACAGTCGCCACCAAGACCAGAGCAAGCACACACGGCCATCAAATGTCTCGGCCGCCCTAGGATCCCACACTGCTTGCTGCGATCCCCAGAACACAACGCCGACACTACTCCCACACCAGCCGCTAGGCTTTCCACTCCAATTAAAACACGCGTGCGTACGTGCTTTTGCATCTACGAAGAGGAAACCCGGGTGGGCGCCGCCAAACGCACACACACACACACACACACACACACACACACACACACACACACACACACACACACACACAAACAGTCCCCGCACCTCGCACCCACGAGCTAAGCTGGGAGGTAACCGACCTCCCCTCTAGTTCACACCACGCGCGACAAACATGGCGGTGATGGGCGCATTCCCACAAACCCATTACGATGAGGAACATTGTTATGATGTTTGTTGCTTCCACAAAAGCGACCCCAAAAACCACACAGCAGCCGCCAACGGCACGACACGCTCTCTCTCTCAGCCCATGCAGCGTACAACATCAGGGTCAGCCAAGTGAGGTACACGGAGCAAAGCACACACCGCTAAAGTCATATAACTCTGGACAAAAACTAGTTGGTCGCAGCAGGCGTGCAACCGCGAACAGACGCATTGATACCGCCACCGCATCGCGCTTGTTTGGGCGCAGCGATGAAATTGTCATGGGGCAGCACGAGTTAACTACAGGTTTTACAGGCGGCTGTGGCTAGCTAGCTAGGTAAGTAGATAGGTAGGCAGGGCACCCCGGTTGCTCGCGCCGCCTCTCTCATACGGCGCTGGCGGCCTCGCACCCTTCAGCTCTCTCCAGCAGTCGCTTCACAGCGCCAGCAGCAGCACAGGGCCAGGCCTGGCCTGGCCTGGCCCACCCCGCGCCACATCATGTGTCACATCACATCATGATGGACCGGCGGCGGGGGGCGGGGGCGGTGGAGGCGGAGGTGCCCGTGGCACACAGCACGACGGCGCCCGCCTCGGCGCACAGCTCCGCCGCCGCCGCGGCCACGGCCGTATCGGGGTCGGCCTGGTCCACCTGGTCCACCTGCACCTGCACTGCCCGCGGCTGCTGCTGGTGGGGCTGAGCCTGAGGCTGCGACGGGGTGGCCGTGGCGGCAGCGGCGCCGGCGCCGGCACTGTTGCCGTTTGCGGCGCCGTGGGGCCCGGTGCGGGCCTGCAGGCCGGGGCGGCCGCCCTCAAACTTGTAGTAGATGGCGGTCAGGGAGTAGATCTGTGTGGCAGCGGGGCGTAGCGGCGGGTAGGGGGAGGTTGGTGGACGGGGCGGACGCTGTAGGGGACGAGATAGTGGTAGCACATCCACAAGCCCACTGCAAACGTCTGGTCTGTGCCTGCTTCAACCATACGTCCAAAGATAACTCCACTTGGAGCAGCCTCTCCCCCAACCCCCGCGCAGTCGTGTTCGCATTTTGTTTCTCACCGGGACTGTTCACCAGTATCCCCCAACCCCCGCATACCCACCCAGGGCCCCCCGCCCCCTGGTCCCTGCAGGCCCCCCCCCCCGCCCCCCCGCCCAGCCCCCCGCCCCCACCGCCACGTGCCAACACGGGCCGCCCACGCACCATGTCCGCCAGCGGCACGGCGTGCGTGACGGTGGCGCCCGGCGGCCGGTACTTCTGGCTCTTCTTCACCCAGTCGCGCGGCGGCTTGGCCGGGTACTTGCGCGCAAACGCCAGCTCCTGTTGTTGTTGGGTTTTGTTGTTGGGGGAAGTGGGCGAGGTGTCAAGTGGTGGTGAGGTGAGCTCAGCTGCTCCATGGCTGCTGGTACGGCCAAGGGCAGGTCCATCATGCCAGGCGGACAACGAGCAAAGAAGGCTGTTTGCCCTGACCCGACTCAATCGAGAAAGGCATCCGGGTCAGGAGAAAGGAGAACGCAAGCTGCCACGGCTCGCCACGCAGGTAGCACCGCTCCCGCACCGCAGGACTGCGCAATACCGGTACATGTGTGCACGCCGCAACACAGCAACGCCGCCACGCACCGTCTCCTGCGGCAGGGTCCGCAGCCGCATCTTGGTCTCGGGGCTGACGTCGTCCCACACCAGCGCCGGGTTCAGGAAAAACACCCAGCCGCTGTGGTTGTGGTTGGTGTCGTTGACATGAGCACATGGGAAAGAGGGGGCCCATGGGCGTGTCAGGAAGATTGCCAGCAGGGATTCGCCCATCATGGACAAAGCAAGCCCCCAGGTACCAGTCGCCAAGGGACAGCAACACACACACACACACACACACACACACACATGTTGTCTCCGATTCAGGAATCATGTTAACACATGCCATATACATACGCCAACGTGCAATGCAAGCAACGCAGCCACTAGTGGCGCCACCCACCGGCCGCCCTCCTGCTGCTTGCCCAGGAACAGGACCTCGCGCTTGGGCGTGCGCGGGTGGTGCAGGTTCATGCGCAGCCAGGTCGTCAGCGCCGCCCACTCCTTGTCGCGGTCGGTGCGGTCACCGCCGCCGGCGCTGGCAGCAGCCGCAGCCGCAGCCGCAGCCGCAGCGGCCGCGTTGGCAGCGCTGGCGGCATGTTGCGGGGCGGGCGCGACGGCGAAGTTGTGGCCGGCGGCGGGGGCGGACGCGCCGCCGGAGGCAGCGGTGCCGATAACGGCGCCGTCCAGGTCGGAGGACGCGGCGGCGGCCAGGCTGGCGGCGGCCGCGAGCGCCGTGCCGGTGGGCGCAAAGGCGGAGGCGCCCGCCTGACGCGAGGACGCTTGCGGCTGGGCCATGCCAGTGGTGCTGGGCCCGGCGCTGCCGCTACCGCTGAGGCTGCCGCCCTCGGCCTCCTCATCGTCTGGGTCGCTACTCAGGGTGCCCGTCGTCATCGCGAGGCTGGCTGCCACGGTGCCGGAGGCGCCCAGCTGACCGAGCTGCATTGAGAACGACGCGCGCAGAGTTGGAAAGTTGAGAGCATGAAGCTTGAATATTGTGGTACACATGGCTGTAAGGCAACTGAATCGTTACGAACCGGGCGGTGGACCCGGCGCCTCGGTTCCGCAGGCCGACAATCGGGAAATGCTGCGGTCGGTCGGCCGCGACCGAGTCGCTGTAGGCGCGACAATCCCCTCGATCGCGCCCATCGTCAGCATCAAGCTCATAGAGGCTCTTAGGCCAGGCTCCTGTGGATAGCGCTTCCGCAAGCCCTCGAGGCCGTCGCGCACTAAAAATATCCCAGCCCTGATATTTACCTCGCCCTCAACAACCGCCCACAGAGCCGCCCCCACCCGCTTCAATGCATGCCCATGTATTGCAATATGCTGGCCCGCCACCGGCCTGCGTCCCGAGTGGCCTGGCCGCAGCGCTCATGCTCGCGGCCCCGCAGCGACTCGCCCTTACCGTGCGGCACTTCTTGGGCCCGCGCCATACGTAGGAGCGTGTAGATGTTGCGGTCAGTGCCTTGCTGAGCGGCTTGGGCGCCGGTGCCGCGGTGGCGGTGCAAGCTGCAGAGGAGTTGGGAATCGGATTTCGGGAATTGTCATCGGCAGCGTTGGGGTCACAATGTTGGAACCACTTCCGGCAGCGCTGCTGCCCATTATCTCACCAGAGCCGGAAGACGACGACGAGCGCTCCTCCGGTTGCGCGGGGACCTCCTCCTCAAGCTCGGCTGCCGAGCGCTTGCCCGAGCGCAGGCTGAACAGCAATTCCGCCACTTCGGCAGCGCTGGGGTCACACGCCTGAGCGATTGCGGTCAAAAGCGAGCTGTGAGTTGGGGTCTCGCGAGCTGGCAACGCCTCGAATTGCGGAGGCCGCGCGCCTACCGCTGGGGCGCTCCAACCGCTCTGGATTGATAAAGAACGCTCCCTCATCATGAAGGGGGAGGAAAGCTCTTGTGTGCGTAGCATAGGCGGTCGCGCTCACGATTCAGAGCTCCACCAAAATATCAGGGACGTGAGTGTCAGACAGCCCGGGGGCGGAGTTTTATATGTATATAGCTTGTAGACTTTTATGCCATGGTTAAGGGGCACAACGCTACGAGCAACGAGCAGAAAGGCGACCTGCTCGGGCCAATCCGCGCCGTGGCACGCTTTACCCCCTCCAGTCCACCGCCGTGCCCTGGTCCCGCCTGCCGGCACTGCTCGCGCCCGGGCGCCGCCACCCCCAATCCAAGTTTTGTGGGTCTCCTGTGGTTCCTTTCCCGGATAGACAGCGCTGTCGCCATACACGTGGTCCTGTGCTTTGACCAGATCCAGAACTCCAGAAAGGCGCTGACTTATCGCAGTGTAGCGGAGATAAGACTGGTTGTTGCGACGATACTGCCGTGTGGCGTCAGGTCGTGTGCACGCCTGACACGGGTACGTGCCGTTGCATGGGGCGGTCCGAGCCGCTGCTTTAGCGCGCTGCTTGCGCCTGCTGCCATATCTGCAGTTGTGCTTCTGTACTGTACCGGTAGTTAGGTTTGTCCCTCTGCCGGAACGGTGACACCCCACCCACCCGCCCTCGGGCTGCTACGGCTTAATGTGGTGGCGTGGAGGCGGTGCGGGTGCGGCTGTTGCTTTGACTCTATGCGTACGTCGTGTCATGTGATACACGCAGTACTGGCAACACGGGCGGGCGGGACGGGGCGGGCAGGGCGCTGAGTGGTCGGCGCTGTGGCTGGTGGCTGGTGGCTGGTGGCTATGTGTTGGTTCGGTGCTACAACCGCTCGGTGATTACATCATTAGGGCCGCCTCGAAGGCAGAGCGGCGTGTGCCTTTGTGTGTTGCTGCTGAAGCCGTGGCAATTGTAACGCTACACGGCAGTGAGGAGTCAATAGCCCTGGCGCGCCCACCAGAAGGCCCCAGCCAGCCGGTCAACCTTGGTCATGTCCCCAAGAATGAGATCAAAGACCACTATCGGACACTTTGCAGGGTTGGTTTCCCATGGGTGATGCGTCGTTGCGGCTGGTGTATCTATGCTACTTGACTGTTGTGGCCATGTCCGTCGATTCGTCTCCCCTGGCCGGGCTCCGTCGATCGGTGTACGTACACAACGAGCTTCGGCGGGCGCAATGTGATATTCTTATTTGAGACAGCGATGACAATGTTTGGCACGTTCCTCAGCTGCTCAGCGTGTGCAGGACCCGCGCCGGGAGGGCAGCACCGCAGCAGCAAAGGCGCCAATCAGGTGCACCTGGGCACTGCCATGTGCACCGCTGCGACCAGGAGGGCAAGGAGGGCATGGGGGCGGGGGGCGGATGCGAGGTGCAGTGTGCTGCGGATACGAGCGCGGTGTGCGGAGGGCCGAGCGCCCGAGCGGCCCCAGGCCAGGTGGCAGCCGGCCAGCCGCGCGGGCCGGTCTCCCAGGGTCACCTGCTGCCTGCTTCCGCTCGCTCTCTGGGCCGCTCGAGGCCGCTGACATGCGCCATGACGGGTCGACGGCATCGGCACGGCCATGCGGAGGAAAACCGATAAGCCCCCGGTAGTGGAGAAGTACGGCATGGCACGTGACAGGCTTAGCTGACGCTGCAGCCGGTGAGCCGGTCAGCCTGTTGGGCACCTAGGTTTGGCTCGGTGCCTGTTCAAACCGACCCCGGCTATGTCCGGGCGATGAGGTATTTCGGCCTTGGCCAGACAGTGGAGGCGCTCAGCCCCTTTTCCCTGACACAGGGGAACATTTGTCGAAGCGATAGGATATGGTAATTAGCGCGCATGTACAGGGGGGTTGGGCGTGCCACAGTGCCGTCCCTACCGACCGGTTCCCTGACTCCGCCAAACAACCCAGGCTGCTGTCCTGTATCCGGCCGTCACCGGTACCCTGTCACTAACGCATCTGAGCACAGCACCCAGCTGTTCACCGGGCCTTGCTGCCTCTCTCTCTCTCTCTTTCTACCGATTGCTTCGGTCTGCGACTGCTAAACTTGAGGACAAGCCCTAATCGCCAACCTGCAGTGCCATCTATCTTGCAACCACCAATGCAGTCGAACCCCTTTTGACATTCGGTGTTCAACCAAAGCCCCACACATCCAGAACACGCGCGGCCACCCCTTGGATCCAAAGGCCTCCCTTCCTAATGACCTCTGCCACTACAAAACCTGTAACAAGAGCTACCGGCGGCGCATTGAGAATATGCCATTTTGAGGAATTGCTAAAGCAGCAAACAAGGAACACAGCGCTTGCAGCAGCCAGTACTCAACGCCTGCCTGGGCATCATCCCGGCCAGCCACCACTTCAAGCCGGGAATCAGATGAGTCGCCCACTCACTCGGGTGTGATGGTGGCGTGCGTGTGCGTTGCCGCAGGTACAGGCACAGGCAGCAGTAGAAGCACCGCCGCAAACGCCACCTCGCAGCGCAGCCTGCAGGGGCACGGCGTCACGCCCGTCGCAGGGCGCGCGCGGAGCCAACCGCACCCAACCGCGCACATGCCCTCTACAAGTAAGGTATCTCCGCAATTCTCTCTCCTCCCGCACCTGCCCTGCCCTGCGTTCCTTCCATTGCTCCAGTGCGATCGCAAGTCCGGGCATGGCAATCTCTCTAACAGTGCACAGCAAACCGGGGGCCTCGCCATCCCATGTTCACGTTTCTTACAGCATCAGAAACCGAACGGTGCCCGCGACTCGCCCCATTGACCAGATACGGTAGTGCCCGGCCATCCAGGCACATAGACCACGGCCGGACCAACACACAGCCACGCAGCCGGGATGGGCGCGTGTGTCTCGCGTGCAGCTTGGCGAAGTTCGCGGGAGGAGGCGGAGGAGCCTCCCACAAATGCCACATCCAACAGGGCCAATCCGGCACCGTCGGGAAAGTTACTTGCGTACTGCGATCTCAATCCTTAGCATACCCAATGCTGAAACAGCATGAAATGGCATATGTGGTGCAAGAAAGGCCCATTCAACAGACTACTTTAGTTTGTAAGTGTCAATTGAACTGCACTGTGGTCCCGAGTGAGTCATGAAAGCGATCCGGCATGCAGAAACAGAACTGATGCCCGCGCACAACAATGGCCCGTGTGCAACACTGACAGCCCCATTATCAATGGAATGTACATTGCTTGCTTGTCATGGACCTCATTCGCTCACAGATGTAGAAATAAGCACACCAGTACACAGCATGCGTTGCTTCCCCGTTGCTCGCTCGCTTGCGCCGAAATGTTTGTTATGTGGTCACCGCCGCCAAGGCAGCGACAACCTTTAATGACATGACACCACACAACGCCACCCGGACGGCCCACAGCTCGCACATCCACACAAGCGCCGGCGCGGCAGCGGTCAGCACCGGTGGCCCGCACCGGCGCGGACTCCTGCGGCCTGGGCCCCATCACCACCACCCGCCGCCGCCGCCGCCGCCCCTCCCCTGTGGTGGTGATAGTGGCTGCTCTTGACGTCCCAGCTCTCCAGCAGGCTGGCGCCGTCGTCGTCGCCCTCACCACCGCCGCCCTCCTGGGTAGACAGCGCTGTTGCGCCTCCTGCCCCGCCCGCCCCACCCGCTCGGCCTTCCCCTCCGCCGCCGCCGCCGCGCTGTGCCGCGATCCCGTAGGCGCCCGTCATGGAGCCTGTGGCGGTGGTTGAAGTGGTTGGTGTGGTTGGAGTGGTTGAAATGGTTGATGGGGTGGTTTGGTTGGTTGGTAGGGTGGTTTGGTTGGTGGATTGCCACTCATTCACTCACTCACTCACTCACTCACTCACTCACTCACTCACTCACTCACTCACTCACTCACTCACTCACTCACTCACTCACTCACTCACTCACTCACTCACTCACTCACTCACTCACTCACTCACTCACTCACTCACTCACTCACTCACTCACTCACTCACTCACTCACTCACTCACTCACTCACTCACTCACTCACGCACCCACCCACCCACGCTCACCCGACACCGCTATCTGTAGGTGGCTCTGCAGCACCCGCGCCGCCTCCGCCCGCGCCGCGCCCAGCGGCACCGTAATGGTGCCCGCCGCCCGGTCGGCGGTGACGAGCGGGGCGGCGGCGGCGGTGGCGGTGGCGGTGGTGCCCGAGTCTGCTCCCGAGGGGCCGGCAGCGGGCAGAGGGTGCGGCCCCCCCAGCGGCAGTCCCGGCTCCGGCTCCGGGCCGAACAGCTCCTCACGCATGGCGGCCAGCTCTTTGAGTACCTGTGTGCATGTGAATGATTGTGATTGTGATTGTAACTGTGATTGTGTATATAACAATATTGCACGTGTGAGCAAAGTTGGCTGGGAGCAAAACATCCGGAATGCGATGGCGATGATGCACCCAGTGCACACACGCACGGCGCACACGGTACGCCGCACTGGACCCGGCTCCCTTGTGGTTGGACCCCACTGCTCCCCAGTGACGGGCCAGGCAGCGATGGAACCCCTGTGACCCCCCGTGACGCCACCGCCGCCTCCCCCCTATCCACGCCTTGCATTTGCCGCCTTTGCCTATGCTCCACTCGCTAGTTGGTATCTTGTTTAGCATGGGCTGGTGCTTGCAACCCCCTCCCCCAAACATGGCCCCCGCCCATGGCCTCCCATCCACTGGCCCCCTGCCCCCACCCTCACCCCCACCCTCACCCCCACCCCCGGCTCGGCCCACCGCACCTGCGGGAAGGTGGGCCGGGCCTCGGGCGCCTTGGCCATGCAGCGGCCCGCCAGGCCCACGTAGGCGGCCGGGCAGTGGCGCGGGAACTGGGGCCGCTCGTCGTACTGCTCGGGGGGCACACACATACACACACACAGACACACACACACAGACACACTCGGTGATTTTGGTGCGGGTATCGGTAAGTAACTCTGGGCGGCTAACAGGCGATTCGTTTCGTTTTATCATGCAAACCCCAACCAGCAGTGGGGGATTGCAAGGATGGGTACGGTGCGCTTGGGAGGTTCACGCAGGGCGAGGGAGTGGGGGTTGCAAGGGGGATATATGGTGGTGTGGTAGAACAGGTACTGTAGACCAGGGGGTGGGGTGGTCAAAGGCAGGGCGGCAGGGGCACGTGAGCTGAGGTGGGGTTGGGTGGGGTGATGAAGGCATGGTGATGTGCATGTGTGGATGCGTGTGTGGGGCGATTGGGTTCGAGGTGCCAGCCTGTGGGGACCACTGCGTTGGCCCACTGGGGCAGCTAGTCAGTCAGGGAGATCCCGCCGGCCCCCACACTCCCACAGCCCTGCGCACTCCTACACGCCCCCTACACCCGCCCCCTACACCCGCCCCCTACACCCGCCCCTACACCCGCCCCCCCGCCCCCCCGGCCGCCCGCACCTACCTGCACCACCGCCGACAGCAGCTGGAAGGGGCTGTAGCCGGCGAAGGGCTGTGCGGCGGTGTACATCTCCCACAGCAGCACGCCGTAGCTGTACACGTCCGAGGCCAGCAGCACCTGGTGGCGGTGGTGGGGGTGGGCGTGGTGATGCGTGAGGGTGGGTGGGCAGTGGTGGGCAGTGGGGTGGGCGGTGGGGTTACAACGCAGCATGAGCTAGGTAGAGAAGGCGTAGTTGTACTTGGGGGCGGGGGAGTGTGTGCACGTACGGCGGGCAGTGGGGGGTCCAGGAACGGCGGTCAGGTATGGTGGAGGAAGGAGGTCAGGGGGTGCAGGTGGTGGTGGTGGTGGGCAGGTGGTAGCCGCCGGGGGTTTGGGGTGGGTGCGTGTGGAGCCGAGGAGGGTTCCAGGAGGGGCCAATCCACAGCCGGTCGTGACGGTGACGCCGCCGCCTCCCAGGTCCACCCGGGCCCAGCTGGGTCCCACTGAGATGACTGAGACCACTGCTGCTCCGCTGCTGCCGCTCCCGCCAACGCACCATCGTCCTGCCTCCATCCCCGGTTGCCCCCCGACCGCCCCGGACCGCCCGCCTGCTGCCCCCCCCCCTTGACACACACCCGCGCCCTCACCATGTTGTCCCGGATGGTCTCTGGAGCCTGTGGCGGGTGGTGGTGGCGGGTGGGAATGAGGGGTGATGAGCGGTGGTGTGGGGCTGTGGATGGTGGTGGCGGGTGATGATGGGTGCGGGGTTGCGCGTGTTTGTGGATATATGTGTGTGGCGGGGGGGAGGCCGCTTTGGATTGGGCTGAGCGGGCATGTGCAGCACAGGTCCCACGGAGACGGCCCCACGACCATTCCCCCCTCCCCCCACCCAGGTGCCAGGTGGGGGTCACGTTGTCGTCGCCCCGTCACTCCCCCTTTCATAACCACTCTCGTCAGCGGAACCGTCAGCGGCGCCCACACCACGCATCCACTGCGCCCTCTCACACGCCCGGGGCGCTTCCCAACCGCCTGAAGCACCGCCCCCAGCACCGCCCCCAGCACGGCACTGCACTGCACTGCCCCCTACACCCCCAACCCCCTCACCATGTGGGTCACGGTGCCGATGCGGCTGACCAGCAGCCCCGGGTCCAGCCCACCGCCGCCGCCGCCGCCTGCCGCTGCTCCGTGCCCGCGCCCCGCGGCACCTGCTGCTGCAGCTCCACCTGCACCCCCGGCGCCCCCCGCCCCGGCCCCGGCCCCGGCCCCGGGCGCGCCCAGCTGCCGCGCCAGCCCGAAGTCGGCCAGCTTGGCGATGAAGCCGCGCGGGTCGGTCTCGGAGCGCTGGTGGGGGTCAGAGTGGGTCAGGGTGGGTGGGTCAGGGCGGGTGGGGGCGGCGCTGGCGGTTGGAGGGCGGAGAGGTTTGAGGAGGTGTGTGGTGGCAGGCACCCCTCCCACTCTGCGCCTTCCCTACCCGGCAACACACACCTCACACCTCCCTCCGTCCCTCCGTCCCTCCGTCCCTCTCAGCGCTCTGGGCTGGGGCGGGCTGGTACGGATTTACCTACCTGGTTGGTCTGCTTCGGGTTTTGGCACCAACTGGCGCTCCCACCCACACAAGCACCCCCACCCACGCACCCCCACGCCCCCACGCACCCCACCCAAACAGGCCCCACACCCACCTGCAGCAGCACGTTTGCGGTCTTGAGGTCGCCGTGCGCGATGCGGCGGCCGTGCAGGTAGGCCATGGCGCCCGCCACGTCCGCCGCCGTGTCCAGCAGCGCGCGCAGCGCAATGACCTGCGTGCGCGTGTCGGGTGTGTGCTGGGGTGCGTTGGGGGTTGCAGTGCGTGGTCGTGGTGGTGGTTGGTAGGTGGTTGGTCACGGTGGCTGCGCACCCAGGGTGCGGGAGTGCACCCACCCACCCACCCACCCACCTGCGTGCCGGCGGCGGCGTTGGTGGCGTGGAACACGCCCCCCGTGATGGCATCCTTCAGGCAGCCGCGGCTGCACAGCTCCTGCACGATCAGCACCTGCCACTTCTCCCGGATAGTCATCTGAGGCCCACCGCCGCCTGGGCCGCCAGTGATCTGCACGTTCCCGCCACCGCCACCGCCGCCGCCGCCGCCGGGCCCCATCATGGCCGGCAGCCGCAGCAGCATAGGCGAGCCTCCACCACCGCCACCGAACGTCTTCGTGCTCGCGCCGCCACCAAGGGCCGTGTTGGCGCCGCCGCCGCCGCCGCCAGTGATGCCGCCGCCGCCGGCCCTGCCAGCGGCGGTGCTTTGTGACCAGGGCGAACCCGGCGCGGCGCCGCCTGCTGCCGCGGCCGCCGCCGCCGCCGCGGCGGCGGCGGTTGCGCTGGCGAGCAGGGAGCGCCGGGAGCGCGAGGAGCGGGCGTCCGTGAAGGAGCGACTCATCTTGCCCGCCAGCACAGCCCGCATGTCGGGCGGGTCCAGGCCGCCGCCACCGCCGCCACCGCCACCGCCGCTGCCAGACGCACCGACGCCGTCGCCGCCAGGGCCGTCGACGCCGCTGCCTTGCAGCAGCGGCCCGACGGGCGACGGGCCGCGCAGCGCTGGGTGGGCGTGCGGCTGCGGCTGCGGCGGCGACGCGCTGGCGGCGGCGGTGGCGGCGGCGGCGGCAGCGGGTCCGTGGCGGCTGCCCCCGGCCGTGACGAACGTTCCGACGGCGGACAGGGTGTGGTCGGTGGCGCCGCTGGCGGCGTGTGTGTTGGCGGTGCGCTGCGAGTGGAAGGGGGAACAGGGGAGGCAAGCGGGAGTGTTGGCGGAGCGGAGGAAAAAGAGAGAAGCAGCAGGGCGGCTGCAGGGGGTGCTGGTGATTGCATACGCAACGCGCACGCGTGAAGACACGCACGCACACACACACACACACACACACACACACACACACACACACACACACACACACACACACACACACACACACACACACACACACACACACACACACATGCACGCACGGTGTCGACCCTTCCTCCTTGTGCTTTTCTAACACACACACAGGCCGGACTGCAATTCTGGGGCTAGGAGTGCCTGGGTATCACGCCACCGTGATCACACGCATAGGGTTGCACCCTTGGAAGCGTGTGGACATTAACCCCCCTCCAGGGTTAGGTAGACGGGGGTTACGCGATTTCGGGTAAGTAACGCAGGTCGGCGGCTCAGGTAATTCCAGGTAAACCGGACGCGACTCTGCTTTGTCTTGATCGCATGGCATGCACGGTCTTTGATTTGCTTGTTATCTCCTTGTGATCTCTAACACACACACAGTGCTCACCCGGGCCGTACCGAAACCCTGGCCCTGCACGCTGTCCCGCCGCCCGCCGCCGCCGCCGCCGCCCTGATTGGAGCCGCCGGCGGTGGTCAGCGACGCCAGCAGCGCCGTGAAGCCGCTGTTGAGCAGGATGTTGGTGGAGGCCGAGGTGCCGGTGGCGTTGCTCCAGGACAGCTTGTCGTACTGCAGGTCGCTGGGCATCAACTGCCCGCCCACCATGACGTAACCGCCGCCAGCGCCAGCGCCGCCGCCAGTGCCGCCGCCGGTATTAGTAATGCCGCCGTTGCTGCCGAGCAGCAGCCGGGCGTTGAAGCCGCCGGCCTGGCTGCCGCTGCTGTTGGAGGGGCGGTCGCGGTCCGACCGCACCGCCGCCAGCGCCGCGGAGCCGGTGCCGATGAAGATGCCGTGGGCGGCGTTGGCGGTTGTGTCGTGGCCCGACTGCCCCGAGCCCGTGCGGTTCAGTTGGGACGAGCCGCGGTTGCTGCCGGTGGTGCTGCTGCGCGCCAGTGGGCTGGGCGACGTGGAGCCAGGCACGGGGCCGCCGCTGCCGCCGCCACCGCCGCCGCCACCGCCGCCGCCGCCACTGGCCGATAGGTCACCGCCGCCGACGCCTGGCTTTAGCTCGTCAATGGTAGGCAGCTGCCAGCTGGCGGTGGGGTTTTGATTTTGGCCGGCGGCGGCGCCGCCGCCGACGGGCGGCACGGATGGCGGCTGCAGCGGTGCGGGCAGTGCCAAACTGGGCTCAATGTTGGTGCCGGCCGTGCTGTGGCTGTGGCTGGCGCCGCCGCCCACACTGGCGCTGGGGCTGTGGCTGGCGCCGCTGTTGTGGCCGCCGGCGCCGCCGCCACCTCCTGTCGTGCTGGAACCGCGAGAGCCCATGGCGACACCCGGCGAGTTCAGCCGAGCCACCTGCTGGTGCTGCGGCAACGGCGCCGCTGCCGCCAACGCATCTGCCTCCGCCGCCCCCGCAACCCAAGCAGCAGCCGGCACCAGAGGCTGGGGCAGCGGCAGCGGCGACAGGCGGGAGGCGCTGCCGCCGTAGTCGGTCTGGGCGGCGCTGGTGCGCAGTGAGCTGAACATGGCGGTTGACAGTTGGCCGGCGTATTGGAAGCCGTACGCCGCTGTACCGCGGCCCGCCGTACCGCTCTCGTCCGCCACCATGAAGTCGCTGTACTGCGGCAGCAGCGGCGCGTCCGAGCCGCCCTCGTCACTGGCCACGCCGCCCGCAGACGCCGCTGCTGCAGGAGCGGGCCCCGCCGGCGGCGGCGCCTGGCGTGCCTTTGGCGGCGGCGGCGGCACCAGCCCGGCCAGCAGCCCCGCCGCCCCCGGCTGGCGCGCGGCGATAGGTGCTGCCGCTGCACGGGGGGTGGCTGCAGCGGACTGGGGGGTGCGCGGTGCCGGCGGCACTGACGGCGGCGCCAGCAGGCCAGCCACACCCGCCGCCGCCATCGCCGCCTGGCCGTCCGCCGCCTGGCCGTCCGCTGCCGCTGCCGCAACCTGCCCAGCTTGCTGCTGCTGCTGCTGCTGCTGCTGCTGCGTCTGGCGGGCCAAGAAGCTCAGGCTGCGCTGCGCCGCCGCCTGCGCACCCAGCAGATCCAGAATCAGCTCGGCTGAATCTGCATCCTGGCTCCGCTCCGTCTCGCCGCTGGCAACTTCATCCTTGGGGGCCTGCTGGCGTGGCGCTTGAGGCGCCTGCGCCTCCGCAGCTGTCCCCGTGGCCTCGCCCGCTGCAGCTTTGCCCGACCGGCCGCGAAGCTCCGCTGCCGACATCGCCACCACGGGCATGCACACGACCACGGCGGCGGTGGCAGCAGTGCCACCAGTGCCGACGGGGGCGATGGCAGCCACCTCAACGGTGCCGGTGGCGGCATTAGATGGCCCATCCTCTGCAGACGGGGCGTTGGGCGGCTGCGACACAGCAGAAGGCAGCGGCGGCGGCGGCGCCAGTTTGGCATTGAAGGCCGCCGCGAGCCCGCGTGCTGCGCTGCCAAATGAATCCAGTGAGATGTCGCGTTGGCTACTCACAATCCCTGCCGCCACCGCTGCCGCCGCCGCCGCCGCGGTGCCGTGGCTGATGTTGCTCCCGCCGCCGCCCAGCGCCGCTGCCATTGCCGCCGTGTTGGCCAGGCTCGCGCTGCCACCGCGCCCACCGCCGCCGCCGACGCCACCACCGCCGCCGCCACTGCTGCCGAGCCCAAACGTGCTGTGGGTGGCTGTGGCTGAGCTGCCCTGCGGGTTCTGAGAGCCGCCGCCCCCGCCATCGCCATCGCCGTTGGCGGAGGTCGCTGCAGTAGCTGCTGCTGTTGCGGCAGCGCGCCCGGCTGGCGAGGTGCTCATGAGGAGCAGCTCCTCCTCCGGCCGCACAGACAGCGAGTCGGTGACGCCCAGACCCAGGCCCCGCGCCTCGACAGCTTGGGAGCCGCCGCCGCCGCCGCCGTCAGCGCTGTCGCCACCCAGCCCACTCAGACTGCCGCCGCCGCCGCTGCCGCCGCCGCCAGCAGCGCGCACCAGCGCCGCAACCGACAGCATAGACCCCTCCCGCAGCGCCCGCACCGCTTGCACCACCTGCGCTGCAGCGGCCTGTCCGCCACCAGCGGCGCCGCCGTCCGCTGCGACCCCCACTGGGGTGGGGCCGGCGGGAAACATGGTGATGCTGCCGCCGACTGCACCGCCAGGGCCCGTTGTCGCGGCAGGCGGTGGCGCAAAGACAAGGCTGCTGCCGCCGCCGGTGGTGCCTCCGCCTCCGCCGCCATGGGATAGGCCAGATGCCGACTGCTGTGTTGAGCCCGGGCCGCCCCCAGCAACGCCACCGTCACCGCCAGCCGCCACCATCACGGCATTGCCACCGCCGCTGACCATCATGGTCAGGCCACTGCCTGTGGTGCTGCCCTGCCGCGGCGACGGCGCGTCACTTGGCGTATCGCCGCCGCCAGCGGTGCCGCCAGCGCCGGTCGCGGCTGGGCCAGCTGCGGCGGTGGCAACGTTGCTGACACCCTCACCGTTCACCACGTTGGCGACCACATCCACCGCATCCACCAGCACCACGCCGCCTGCAGTGAGGGCCGCAGCCGCAACCGGTGGGGCGCTGGCGGCAGGGCCAGGTCTGGCCAGGGAGGCGGCGCCCGCCGCGGCCGCCGCGGCCTCCTGGGCGGGGCAGGAGGCGGAGGCGAGGTAGTCCCACACGCGCGGCTCGGCCGCCTGCAGCGCCGCCTGCCGCGCCACCTGCCGCGGCCGCGGGGCGCCGCCGGCACCGGCAGCCGCCACCGCGGTCGCCGCCGGGACGAAGGCCGCCTCGCCTGTCGTCGCTGCGGACGCCGGAGCCTGCGGCGCGTGTTCATGGGAGGCTCCCGGCCGAACAAATACGGCATCCACGCTGCGACGCGTGTGCATGCCGGACGTCTGCTGCGGCTGCGGCTGCGGCTGCTGCTGAGACACGGCGACGCTGCTGCCGCCAGAGCCGCCGCTGCGGTCCGCGCCAAGCACCGCCGCCGTCAGCTGCACCGCTGCCGCGGCGGCGGCGGCGGCCGCCGCGGAGGGGCCTGCGGCGTACCCCTCGGACACCCTCGGCTCCCGCGGCCGCGCCTCGCGAGGCCCCACTACAGACCGCTGCTGCTGCTGCTGCTGCTGCTGCCGCTGTCTTAGGGACGACGGGCTGAGGGGCACACCCAGCGGGGCGGCGGTGCCGGTGGACAGCAGCGGCCCCAGCGCCGTCAGAGACAGCGGGTGCTGCCCTGCAGACAGCGCCGGCACACGGCCGCCGCCACCACCGCCGGCGGCACCACTACTGCCATACAAACGTTCCTTGTCGCTGGCGACGGCGCCCGCTGCGGCAGCACGCACGCCGCCAGACATGCCGTTGCCACTAAGTCCGCCGCCGCCGCCGCCGCCCGTGGGGCTGCCGCTGCCGCCGCCCTCCCAGTTGTTGCGGTGCGGCCCCAGGCTGCTGGCGCGCTGCAGCCGGGGCTGCCGGCCGCCCACGCTGCCGTTGCGCAGGGCCGCCGGCAGCGCCGACAGCGGCACCTGCTGCCCCCCACCCCCGCCCCCTCCAGGAGACGGCGGCGCAGCCGCAGCCGCAGCCGCAGCCGCAGCCGCAGCCGCAGCCGCCCCTCCAGCGGCAGCGCCGCCCGAGCCGCTGCCGGCACTGCCGTCCGCGACGCCCAGCAGCGCAGCTGCGGAAATGGTGGTTGTCTCCCACAGCGGCGCCGGAGCCGCTGCCTCCGCGTCCGGCGCCTGCCCGCCCCCCGCCGCTTCCCCCGCCGCCTCCCCGCCTGCCGGCGGGGCGGCGCCGCGCGTGACCACGAAGGCTGGCAGCCCGGGCGCCGACAGCAGCTGCGTGACGATGCGGTAGGTCTCCACGATGTTGGGGTGCGCGGCGGAGGCGCTGATGAGCCCCTCCAGCATGTGCTTGTGCGGCATCACCACCGGCGCCGGCAGCCCCGGCAGGCTCAGTGTGGGCAGCCCGTTCCACATGCCGCTGGAGGAGGCGGCGGGGCCGGCGCTGCCTGCGGTAGGGCCGGCAGCGGTGGCCCCACCGGCGGGCACCTGCGGCACCGCGCCAGCCGTGGCAGCCTGTGGCGCAGGCGCCTCCTCGCCTCCCGCCCCGGGTACGAAGAGCGGGTGCAGGTTGGAGGAGCCGGCCCGCTGGTAGTGCAGTGGGTACGTGGCGGCGGCTGGGGCAGCAGCAGCAGCTGCAGCTGCAGCTGCTGCTGCTGCGGCTCCTCGTGCAGCTGGTGCGGTTACTGACGGCGGTGCTCGGGTGGCCGCCGGCCCCGCGGCCGCAGAAGTGGCGGCCGCAGCGATGGCGGCGGTGCCGCTGTCGTCGGTTGCGCAGGCGTCCACCGCCGCCGCAGCCACGGCGGCGGCCGCGGCCACCAGCGCCGCTCGCGCCGTGCCGGTGGGCGGCGGCGGCGTGCTGTGCGCTGCGCCAATGCCGCTGGCGCCGCCGCCGCCGGCGGGTCCAGAGAAGGTGGCTGCCGCCGTGGTGCCGAGCATGGGTGTGCCGTGCCCGCTGGCGCCGCTGGCAATCATGGGCGTGAGGCCGCCGCCGCCGCCGCTGCCGACTGTGCCGCCGCTGACCATGGCGCTCGCCTCCGTGTGGTGGTGGTGGCCCGCGCCACCGGCGCCGGTAATGATGACGCTACCACCCCCACCCCCCGGCGAGGAGGAGGCCGGCACCGCCGCCTGCGCGGTGGTCACAACGACAGCGCCGTCCAGGGCCGCAGCCGCAGCCGCTGCTGCCGGTGACGTCAGGCCCACATGCCGCGGCGGCGACGGCGGCCTCACGTCCGCCACCGACGGCAGTGTGGGCGGCAGCGGCGCGTCAGCCAGGCCGGTGCTGCCGCCGCCGCTGACGCCGTCTGTGCCGGGGGCGCCGCCAATGCTGACGCCGGCTGCAACCAGACCCGCCAGTCCGCCGGCGCTGGTCTGGTCGGCGCCCCCGGCGATGGCCATGGTCAGCATGCTGCTGCTGTTGGCCACAGGCCGCAGCCCACCGCCACCGCCGTACACGCTGCCGCCGCCGCCGTACACGCTGCCGCCGCCGACACCGTATACACTGCCGCCGCCGTAGCCGCCGCCATAGCCGCCGCCGCCGCCACCGTAGCCGCCATGCCCACTCATAAGGCTGAGCGCTGGCGACAATAGCCCAGCCACGCCGGCGCCGCCACCACCGCCGCCATGACTCATGTAGGCACTGCCGAGGCCCAGCGGCCCCAGCCCCAACGCATTAGTCACACCGCCGCCGCCAATGACCACCTCCGTCTCGTGGTGGATGACCTTGACCGCAACGAAGCGGTCGCCCAGCACGCCCTGTGTGCGTGTGTTTGTGTGTGTGGGGGGGGGGGGCTCACGTGGCTCAGTTGGGTGTCAGGCATCGCCTATCCATCCGCGTGCACGTCAACAGGCCCCAGGCCACAGCGTGAGGCCGAAAGTAAAAGTGTCATCCTCAGTGGAACGCCGCCGCCGCAGCCCCGCTACGCCCTCCACGCTCCGGGCAGGGCGGGCGTGCTCGGCCGGCCGCTGGCCTTGCTTGCCTTGCTGCCAGGTGCGTCTGACGGACGGGAAGACGGACGGACGGAAGCAATACACGCCTCCTGCACCGGCCCCCTCTCCTCTTCCGACGCCTTGCTCGTCCAGGTGCCCCACATTTGGCTCCTGGAATGAACTACCCACCCCGATCTCGCCGTCTCTGCCCCCTCTCTTTCCCACATCCCACACCTGGGTTGAAATGGTATTGGTAAGAACTATCTGCCCCGCCCCCCGATTCGCTACATATCGATGCAATCCCCTGCCCCATCCCGCCCCATCCCGCCTCCCCTTCCCTTCCCTCACCTTGTACACCTTGCCGTGTGCGCCCGCGCCCAGCACCGCCACGATCTGCACGTCCCCCAGCACCGCGCCCAGCTGCCGGGCGGCCGCAGCAAACTCCCGCCGCTCCGCGCCGCGCCGCCGCCCACCGCCGCCGCCGCCCCCACCGCCGCCACCGCCGCGCCCTTGGTGTGGCCGGGTGCCCGAGGTGATGGCGGCGGCTGTGCCCCCGCCCGACATAAGGAAGCTGGTGCCGGTGAGCCCAATGCCGCCGAAACCGTACGCGCCGTACCCGTCGCCGCCCGCGTTATCGCCGCGGCTTGTGGCTTCGGTGTCGCTTCCGGCTCCACCGCCGCCGTAGCCGCCGCCGCCGCCGCCGTAGCCACCGCCGTACCCTGCCGCGCCCTCAAGCGTGTGCAGAGCCGAGGCGCCACTGAGGAAGGTGCCGAGGCCGTCGAATGACGTGGCGCCCGAGAGGAAACCGCCGTACGCGCCACCGCCGCCGCCGCCGCCACCTCTTCCACCCGCCGCCGCAGCGACACGCGGCGCTGCTGGCGTCTTCACCATCATGGAGGTGGTGGGGGTGGTGGTGGCGGTCCGCCCCTCGGCCGATGTCGGCGCGGCCCGGCCGCCCCGGGCACCGCGGCCAGCCACGGCCGCCGCCACCGCACCCGGGCCGCCTCCGCCGCCGTGCTGCACCAACGACCCACTACTGCCAAGGCTCTCCACACCCACATCCACCAGCGCCCCTGCCGACGGCGCTGCCGCCAGTCCGCCTGCTGCAGCTGCCGCGCCTTGGCCTGCCCGCGCGCTTGCAGGCCCCGGCTCGCCCCCTCCTGCACCGTCGCCGCCAGCGCCTGCCGCCGCCGCCGCCGCCACATGCAGCGCGATGGCGTTCATGCCGCTGGAGGTGGTGGTCTGGCCGCCGATGACCAGGCCCGCCGCCGCCGCCGCCGCCAGCGCCGCCTCGCTGCCGTACATGCCCTCGCCGCCGCCGCTGGTCAGCACCTGCAGCTGCAGCGTGGGCGGCCAGGCCACCACGCCGCCGCCGCCGCCGCCGTCCGCGGTGCCGCCACTGCCGGCGGTGCCCGACCTGCCAGGCGGCCCCGCCAGGTCGCTGCCGCCGCTGCCCGCCTGGCGGTGCAGGTTGCTGCGCCCCGGGCCGCCGCCGCCGCCGCCGCCCGCGGCCGTCCCCTGCTGCTGGTGCGGCTGCTGTATGACGCGGTGCAGCGTGGCGGTCGGCGCCTCCCGCCCCGCGCTGGAGCCAGCGGCCAGCCCGAAGCCGCGAAAGTGCTCCGAGGCGCCGCTGCCACCGGCTGCCGTCAGCGCCGCCGGCACGACGCTACCACCAGGGCCCATACTGGGCCGGCGGGCGGGGCCGCCCGTGGGTCCCTCCGGCGAAAGGCCCTGGGCAGCGGGTTACGACGGGCAGGTGGGGTCACACGCGAGACCAGCACAGCGATGGCCGCCAGGCCGTGCGGGACAAAGGGATGGGGGTCAGACACAGGTGTGACACAGCGCGCCAAATACCCAGCTCAGGTTTACCCAAAGCCGCCCAGGCCCCAGCCCCCAGCCCCCAGCCCCGAGCCCCAGCCCGGCGGCGCACCTCGGTGAACTGCTTCAGTGCGCCAAACAGCGAGAAGCCGCCGCCACCGCCGCCACCACCGCCGCCCACCCCTCCTGGCCTGGGCCGTGCCACGCCTCCTCCCGGCACCGACGGCGCCGCGCCGCCCCCGCCGCCGGCTACCGCCGCTGGTGCCGCCGCCGCGCCGCCGGAGGGGCGCACCGTGATGCTGCTGGCGTTGGTGGTGGTCAGCAGTCCGCCGCCGTCGCCGCCAGCGCCGCCGCCCCCGCCGCCAGCCTCGCCACCGGCGGCGCCCAGGTACTCCATCAGCCGTACCGTGGACGCCTCGGAAGCCAGCAGCACCCCCGGCGGCACTGGCGGCGGCGCGTTGGAGCCGCCGCCGCCTCCAGGGGACATCATGAGGCGCGCCGTCACCTCGGGGGCGTGGGAGCCAGTGCCCAGGCCCAGGGGGTCGCTGCGGATGGTGCCGCCGCTGTTGAGCAGCACGTGGGGCGGCAGCGGCGCATGCGGCGGGGCGCCGGCGGCGGAAACCGAGGCGGAGGAGGAGGCGGGGGGTTGCGCGGTCACGGGGCCCACAGCGCCCCCCTGTGCGGTGGCTGTGTGGACCGGGGAGCCGCCTGGGCCGGCCGTGGTGGCTGCGATGGCAGAGCTGGTACCCGCGGAGGAGGGCCCCCCGCGCAGCTGGGCGGCTGTTACGGCCGAGCCGGCGCCGACGGACGCCCCTGCCAGTGCGCTTGTGCTCTGTGTCTGAGGCAGCGACTGGGAGGTGCCGGCAGCCGAGGTGGTGGACACGGAGGCGCCGGCCGCGGTCCCGCCGGGGGGCGTGCCCGGCGCAGCTGCGATGCAGGGCGGCAGTCCAGCCATGGCCGCAGCCGCAACTCGACCCGGCTCATGGCTTCGTGACTCAACGGCCGGATCGTTTGCAGAGCCACCGTACTGCTGCGCGGTGCTGAACGGCGAGGAACTTGTTTCGCCCACACCCTCTGATGCTACGCAGCTCGGTAGCTTGCTGGTAGTCGCCTGGCTAAGCAAGCTGGGAACGCTGCTTGACGCTGTTCCCTTATTTGTCGCCACATCATCAACCCGGCCACTGGCGGGCCTCTGTTTATGCGCAGCGCCAGCCACAGCGTCCGGCCCGCTGGGCTTGAAGCATCCAAAGCAAGGCATTTATGCCTTTCAAAGGCAGAAGCTCAGGTCCGGAAAGCCATCGTATGCCGCACAGAAGTCATCCCCGGCGCGCACGGTCGTGCTCACGGAGAATTCCCTGCTCGTCGCTGTATTTCATTTATGATATCCATAGTACCATGGCTTGCTTAAATCGCGGTGACGCGTGATGCCTGAACTCTGAAGCTGTCCTCGTCGAGAGCTCTGGGATAGCTCTTTCGACTCAAAGTAGTCGCGATACTATGTTGGCAAGACAATACACTTAAAGCGCTTCAGAGGTCCGAGATCACTAATGCGCATGTGCGGCATGCCTCCCTCGCAGTTTTCTGACCGCAATACAGGTGTAATGCGCTAGTTGGCTGTTGCATGTACATGATATATTTTAAGGCACGGAGGCGGGCATGGGAGGCGGGGGAGGGGTTGTTTTGGGGGTGCCATCAACATGGACCAGCCCCGTAGGCCTGTATACACCAGCTTAACTGCCCCCCCCCCCGCCAATACAGAGTTCACTTCCTGCCCCTCAGTCGCGACAGCTGTCCAGCGCTCTCACCCGCTGGCCCGCCTGGTCTCCGCCTGGTCTCCGTTGCCATCCCGCACGCACACCGCGATGCCCTGACGTCTTGTGCAAGCTGCGGACATGCCTTGACTTTCCAAACAGCTCGGGTCAATCGAGTTTGCTGCGAGCACATAGCATCACTTCAAGCCAGCAAGTTCCAACCGCCCAACCCGTTCCACACCTCTCGCTTACCGCCCTGCACACAAGTAACCCGTTCCACACCTCTCGCTTACCGCCCTGCACACAAGTTGATTGGCACGGCAGTGACGGCACTCCCCCGTCCCCTCCGCAATTCCGCTGTCGATCTCCATGTCCACTGGGTTACTTCCTGATAACTTCGAAGTATGAATTCTCTCGCGGGTTAGAAAAGCCACACCAACCGCAGCCTGTGGCGCACCGCAGCACGTCTAACGCCGCATGCATCATGGACGTCTGCGGCGCTCCCCTTTTAGGTGGAAGTTCAAAAGCTCAGGGCATGGTTTGGGTGATACTGCAGTGAAATTGCAGAAATGCTCGAACTGAAGACGCGTGTTATATTCTTCTGACATCGGTCTCTTCCCTACTTCGTACCGTATGCACTTGAGCATAAAATCATGAATCATACCTTAAAGCGATGTTACGCTTGAAGAGTGCGACCTCCTGCGTCGGGGTTTTGTCCAACCCGGTCCAACCAGCCCTGACCTCAAGCGTCGTCCTCTGCGTCACGCACTGCGTCGCTGGTGTCGGTGCAGCTGCCTGGATAGCCAGCGGCTTTCAGGCCTCTGGCGGTACCCAGGAGCACCAAGACGGGGCCCGACGTCCGAATGGCCTGGTCGCTGTTGGCAGGGCACCTGCGCGCCCCCAATGGTGTCATCCCGCTCCAGCAGCAGGTAGTCAAGCCGCCATCAGGCCGTCGGCAGGCCATCTCCTGCGCCTGGCGCGGCCGCCCATGCCAGGCCGGGCCGGGAAGCATACGGGGTACGGGCACCGGCGCCAAGTCACCCTGCGAGCGGCGGCAGCGACTCGGGCTTGGACGGTCGGCGGGAAGGGCCGCACTCACTGCATCAGTGACATGCTCGCTAGCTGATGCCGGCAACAGGGGCGATGGCGGACGTGGCGGCGAAGGAAGCGCTGCCAGAATCCGCACGCCTGGCGGGAGGGGTGGCCGCGGCAGCGGCAAGAGCGAGGCTGGTAGGGATGGAGGTAGGAAGGGCGGCCGCGGCGGCGGTGGTGGCGGCGGCAGCGACGTTGTAAGCTGCAGGGATGGCGGCAGGGGTGAACGCGGTGGCGGCAGGGATGAAAGTGGTCGCCTTCAGGAGGACTGCGGCACTCGGGGCAGCCAGGAGGGTTTGGGCTGTGAGGCCCGCAGCGGCGGAGGCACCAGCCGCGCTGACGGCCATGGACGTGGACGTGGACGTGGACGTGCCGGAGGTGTTCGTACCAGCACTACCAGCACCACTGCTACCACTACTGAGACTACAACTGGCCGCGGGGACAGCGGCGGCAGGGGTGGCAGGGCTGTGTTGTCGGGACCGCAGCAGCAGCAGCAGCATCACCAGCAGCAGCAGCAGCAGCAGCAGCAGCAGCAGCAGCGGTGGCCTTCTGCCCGTGACCCCGCCGACGACATGAGCGGCTGCAGCAGCCTGGGGGAGCTGCGGGCCGTGGTGGAGGCCCGGCGGGGCGTGTGGGCCGCCCGGCGGGACCTGGCCACGCTGCGTGCGGCCTTCGCCCTCACCGCCAAGGTACCGTGGTGTACCGCTCGTGCCGTTTGGGTGGGAGACTGCCCCGCATGGGCAGGGGCCGCAGGTGCAGTGCAGGAAGGGAGGCGGCGGGGTGGAGGGCGGAAGGCGGCAGCTGTCAGGGAGAGCTGTGCAGTGTCCCAACACCGACTCATTGACTCACTGCTTCCAACGCTGTCCACATTTGACTCTGCAGCTCGCAAGCTCGAGGGCAGGCGGCGCGGACCAGATCGCCAATGCGCTCAACGCTACCGGCTCCCCAGCTACTGCCTCCGCGCTTCTGTCCGATCTGGCGGCCACCTACCTGCCACTGGTGCCGGTCATTGCTACAGCCGGCGACTGCAGCCTGCCGCTCTGGGCGCTGGCCAAGGCCGGCGGTAGCAATACCAGCCGTACCAGCAGTACCGCCACCAACAGCAGCAGGAGCGGCTGTGGCGGCGGCGGCAACGCTTCTACCAGGGTTCCGCAGGAAACGCTGCAACAGCAACAGCAACAGCAACAGCAGCTGGCTGCGGCGCTGCTGCAGCGGCTGGTGGATCCGGGCGTGCTGGCCACGGCGCGGCCCAACGAGCTGTCCAATGCGTTCTGGGCGCTGGCCCGGATGCAGGAGGACCGGGAGGCAGCAGCAGCAGCAGCAGCCGGGGGGGAGGCAGCAGCACCAGCAGCCACAGCAGCCTCGGCAGCAGGCGTAGGTGCTAATGTTGCGGGTGCAGCGGGCGGCACGCGAGCGGGCACCTGGGACGGGGAGCCGACCGCGTCGCCACACCTGCGCCCCTTGGCGGCGGCGGTGGTCTCGCAGCTGGGCCAACTGAGGCAGCAGCAGCACCAGCAGCACCAGCAACAGAGGC
The DNA here is from genome assembly GCA_016834595.1 of Chlamydomonas schloesseri. Classification (NCBI taxonomy): domain Eukaryota; kingdom Viridiplantae; phylum Chlorophyta; class Chlorophyceae; order Chlamydomonadales; family Chlamydomonadaceae; genus Chlamydomonas; species Chlamydomonas schloesseri. The sequence goes on from JAEHOD010000004.1 coordinate 3,165,769, forward strand.
CGGCTGCTGCAGTGGCGGCGGCGGCACCGTCGGGCCGACAGCCGCAGCCGCAGCCGCTTCAGGGCTTCACGGCTCAGGCCGTGTCCAACATCCTGTGGGCGTGCGCCAAGCTGGACTACCAGGACCCTGCCCTGCTACAGCCGCTGGCTGCAGCTGCTGCTACAGCCGTGCCAGAGTCAACAGGCCAGGCACTCAGTAACAGCCTGTGGGCGCTGGCGGTGCTGGGCTGCACGGGGCCCAAGTACGGGGCAGCGGTTCAGGCTCTGTGTGGGGGAGTGCGGCGGCGGCTGCAGGACCCTGGGGCTGCGGCGGCTGCCGCGGCGGGGGCAACCAGAGCCCCAAACGCACAGGAGCTGTCCAACATCCTGTGGGCGTGCGCAAAGTTAGAGCACCGAGACCCTGCGCTGCTACAGCCGCTGGCGGCGGCCGTGGCATCAGCCGTTGGCGGCATGACAGGTCAGGGCCTCAGCAACAGCCTGTGGGCGTTGGCATCCCTGGGATGCTCCGGGCCCGAGTACCGGGCCGCAGTGAACGCCCTGGCAAGGGAGGCGGCTGCAGACTCACACAGCATGGCGCTGCAGGCGCTCAGCAACAGCCTGTGGGCGCTGGCGACCCTTCGCTGTAGCTCCGGTCCGGAGCACCAAACGGCTGTAGCAGCGCTATGTGGGGAGGTGCTGGGGCGGCTGCGGGCTGGGGTGCGTGCAGGAGGTGTGGCTGTAGCTACCAGCCCCCAGCAGCTCTCTAATGTCCTGTGGGCATGCGCCAAGCTCGAGTGCAAGGAGCCGCAGCTGCTACAGCTGTTGGCGGCAGGGGCTGCTGCTACAGCCAATACGGCGGCCATGACAGGTCAGGGCCTCAGCAACAGCCTGTGGGCGCTGGCGTCCCTGGGCTGCTCCGGGCCCGAGTACCGGGCCGCGGTTGATGCGCTGTGCGGGGAGGTACTTGGTCGGCTACGGGCGGTGGAGGCGGAAGCGAGTGCCTTCACGCCCCAGGCCCTGTCCAACATCCTTCTGGCCCTGGAAGGCCTGCAGCTGGGCCGGCAGCAGGCAGCGCTGGTGGCGGTGCTGGCAGGCGAGTTCGTTCGGCGGGATTTCGCGGGCTGCGGGCCGCAAGAGTTTGCCAACTCGGCGTGGGCGCTGGCCAAGATGGGGTTTGGCGGCGGGGGCCCGGAGGTGGCGGCGGAGGAGAGGCAGCAGTGGTACGCCGCGGCCGTGGAAGCAGCCATGCGGCCTGGGGCCATGGCAGGTGCAGTGCCGCAGGCCTGGTCAAACCTGCTGTACGCGCTGGCGTTGGTGCGGCACCAGCCGCCGTCTGCGCTGCTGGATGCGGGTGCAGTCACGGCCCTGCGGCAAGGCGGCTGCGGGCAGGACTGCGCCAGCAGCCTGTGGGCGCTCGCGGTGCTGCGGCTGCGCCATGCCGGCCTGGAGGCGGCGCTGTGCGGGCGGCTGGGCGAGCTGCTGGTGCTGGCGCCGGAGCCGCAGCCGCGGGGGCGACACCCGTCCCTCGACCCCCAGGCGCTGGCTACCAGCCTGTGGGCGCTGGGGGTGCTGGCTGGTGACCGCGCGGGGAACCAGGCCTCGGGGGGAGGAGCAGAAGCAGCAAAAGCAGAAGCAGCAGGAGAAGCTTCGTGGCAGGCTGTGGCAGTAGAGCTTGCTCGCGAGGCGGTGCGGCAGCGGAGCGGGTTCACTGCGACAGAGGGGCTGTACCAGCTGTGGCAGGCGCAGCACGAGCTGGGCGGCGATGTGGCGGAGGCGCTGCGCGGGTGCCGCGGCCTGCAGGCCGCCATGGAGGCCGCCGCCACCGAGGCGGCACGAGCGCAGCCGGCAGACATGTCCAGCTTCCAGCGGCAGGTGCTGGCGGCGCTGCAGCGACTGCAGCAGGGCGAGGTGCACGCGGGTCTCGCCATTGAATGGGTGCGGACGGAGGTGGCGGTGCAGGGGCTGATAGGGCGCGCGGATGTCGTGGTGCGGTTTGCGGGTGGTGATGGCGGTGGTGGTGATGATGGTAATGGTGGTGGTGATGGTGGTGGTGTTGGTGATGGTTTGCAGGAGGTGGTGATCGAGGTGGATGGCCCGATCCACTTCTTGGCCAACCGAGTGGGCACTGCTGCCTACTCCGCGGCAGTGGACGGCCCCACGGCGCTGCGCAATCGGCAGCTGCAGCGGCTGGCGGCGCCTGGGGGTGCTGCTGGGGCGGGCCGGCTGCTTTGTGTGCCTTACTGGGAATGGTATGGGCTGAGTGAGCCGCAGCAGCAGGCGTACCTGCTGCAGCGGCTGCAGCAGCTGCTGCTGTGAGTGTTGGGGAGTGCTGGGGAGGTTGCCCGAGCTGCGCTCGAGTGCATGAACTGCTGGGTTGGCAAGACCTCGCATTCTGGTGTGAGTTGATGGCAGCTGCTCACGTCCTGTCTATTTGCATTAGTGTGCGGTCCAGTATGATTATGTCACAAGCTCTCAGCTCCAGTGTTCCCGCATCTGAGTTGCATCATCATGTTTGCGGGGGAGCGCAGCGGTCTGACTGATTTGTTGTGCGCCCTCCCTGGTCGTGGACGGAGGTGAGAGCGGTATACGCGGCCGCGCACATTGTGCGGGGTTCACGACACGTTGGATGGAGCGTGACGTCCTTACAAAGTGGACTTAATCAGGGCGTCGCAACGTTCACAGTGGGCAGCCGTCAGCCGAGCGTCGGAGCGTGCCTGTCACACGCGTGTTATGCTGTTTTGTGACGTGTGTACCGCAGTACGCCGGCTGGCTGTGTCGAGCATGTCAGCGCGTGTACCCATATCGACGCACGATGTAAAGCTTCCGGGTCGTCCATGGCCATACTGATCCTCTGTCTCTAGTGAAATATACATGCGCGACATGGTATGCATTGCTTCTTAGTCCCCAAGGCCTGCTGTCGTTGATAGCCGTTGAGTGCCCTAGCCGGACTAGCGTGTGCTTGTGTCACTTGTGTGCAGCGATGGTTGGCCACCGGAAGTAGTGTCGTGGCAGCAATGTGACCTTGGGGCTTGGGCAGTGGACGATTGACGTTCGAGCGTCGCAGGCTGGAGGGTTACGGCCCGGACACGACACACGCTACGCCCTGGCGACGTGGCGGCACTAATCGTGCCAAGCGGCACCAGCCACCACGAGCCCAGATGTAACGCATGCCACCAATTCGCATTGTACTCTTGAAAGAGGCGGTTCGCTCGGGGAATGGGAAAGGGCAAGGCGGCGGCTGCGGGGGGGGGGGACCGCGCGGCCGAACACGTCGGAACGCAGTCGTACGCACGTGCACGTGGAAAAGCGAGGCGGACGTTGTTTCAGGGACTCTCATTCTGCAACAGCAGCGAACCTTTTGAAACAACTAACGACACGCAGTAGCCTTCGCTGCGCGATTCTTCAAGGGATTTCCCCATCGGTTCGATCTGTGCAAGCCTTGCACGCCGCTGCTGATCCTGCCTCTTCCTTTCTCAACACTGATAGTGGATAGGTAGTCTGATAGAAAAGCATTACCACCACTGCAAGCGTTGCTTAACTATTTGGCGGTCGCTGGGGCCCTTCGGCCTTCCATTTCCAAAAATGGCCGCGTGCGCTGCGACGCCAGCGAGCCTGTTCTCCAACGGCAGCATGGATATTGGCTCAAACACAATGTCACAAGCTCTCAGCTCTAGTGTTCCCGCGTCTGAGCTTCATCGTCATGTTGGCGGGGGAGCGCAGCGGTTCGGCATGTTCAAGGTCCCATCGTTGGTCTTTGATATTGAGGTGAGGGCGTTATATGCGGGGGAGCGTTTTGTGCGAGGTTCGTGACACGTTGGATGCCGCGTGACGTCCTCCTCAGCGTGCTCGCTGTCTCCCCGCTCGCGGACGTGGAGTGCAAATGATATATTGACCTGCTGGGAATGTGCTTGGCTGGTTGGGACTCAATACGCGGGAACTTTGCGAGCGACAAGGCAGTTGGGGGGCTGTGCGCTACGGTCGCCGCGACGAAGCTCGCTAGCTGTCAAGTCGCTGTCTTGAACCTTGTGTAGACGGGTCTCTCGGGCACTAGCGGGGCGTTCCCGTTGGAAAAGTGTGTGCGCGCGCGGAAGGGCCGGGAGCGCCTCGTCGGCATGCCATGTCCTAAGATGATTTCGGCAGCCGTGCGCCGCGCTGGCGCGCTCCCGCGCAACCGATCGGGTTATGCGAGCCAAGGTGAAGGCACTCATAGGTAGCTGGCTGGCAGATGCCCTTTGAAACGCGTCTGACGTGGTGTGACTCCGCCGGCCCCACGCGCTTTCTTCCCGCGCTCGCAGCTGGAGGACAACGGCATCGGCGGGGGCTGGTGCCAGGAGGAGGAGTGGGAGGAGGACGAAGTGAGTGCTAGTTCCGCTGTGCTTCGCCACTGCGTTGTGCCCAAAGGAGGAGGCTGTCTGCCGGCGTGTGTTGTGGGACGCAGCGAAACAAGTGGAAGGGGTGGGCGGGAGAGGGGGGACGCGGCGGCAGAGGCAGACACACGTGACAAAGGGTCCGGAGCCATGCCCGGCAGCTACAAGCACCCCATCGCAGTTGACAGGTTGGGTTGGCGTGTCCGGTTACGAGCTCCGTGACACCACTGCCGGCACTGCGGCAGCACCTGGCCACCTGCCGCCCGCCGGTGGCCCCCTGGTCTCCCCCATGTCCGCCCCCGGCCATACCGCCCGAACTGGATATGGTGTTGTCCTGTCGTCATGTTGTGATGCACTGCAGATTGTGAATGAGATCCAACGCTTCGTGCAGCCCACCACCGCGGCAGAGGCGCGGGTGAGCGGACGTGACGACGCCGGTAGTGACATTGACTGGCAGGGTGATGCGGGACCGTTTGTGTGAGGGGTTCAGACGCCCGGCACTCCCCTGGCACCCCTCTCCCCCGCATCTCCTCTGCCGTCTTTTGCTAACCCCTCCCCTTCGCCCCTCCTCGCTCGCACCCGCGCTCGTCACACGCCGCACACGCAGCTGGTCGCCGACGTGCGTGTGGCGCTGTCGCACTGCAACACCGCCACCGCCGCCGCCGCCGCCGAGGCGGGGCCGCGCCTGGTGTCCATCCTGACCGCGCTGGGCTACGCCGCCTCGCTGCGCACCGCGCTGGGCGGCGGCGACGGCGCCGACTGCCTGCGCAACCTGCGCCATTCCTTCATCGCCGTGGAGCTGCCCACCTCGGCCCCGGCCCCCGCCCCGCCGGCAGCGGCAGCAGCAGCAGCGGCACAGGGCGGCGGCATCGCGGGCGCGGCGGGTGGCAGCGGCATGGGCGGGATAGCCGGCGCGGCAGGCGGAGCCACAGGTGGTGGTGGCATGGTGACTGGCGGGCTGATGGGCGGCTACAGCCACAGCGCCCCCTGCCGGCGCTACGTGGTGGACCCGGTGTTCAAGGAGCAGTTCATCATCGCCAAGACCACCAGCAGGGTGAGCAGCAGCTGGGGGGGGGCAGCTGGGGAGGGGGCCGCAGCTGGGAGGGGGCAGCAGCTGGGGGGGGGCAGCAGCTGGGGGGGGGTGCAGCTGGAGGGGGGTGCAGCTGGAGGGGGCGGGGCGTGTGTATGGGAGGGGGGGTTTAGCCATCCATATGGACGGTGGGGGAGGGGGGGAGCTGGTGGCTGTGTGAGTGTTCGTGGGGAGTGCGGGTGGCGGGGCGCTGCTGCTATTTTGAGTGCTGCGCTCCCTGTGTGGCGCGTTGTTCATTCCCTTGCTCGCAGCCTTGCTTGCTTGCGTGCCTCAACGCCACCCACCTGTCGCCGCGTGCCCGCCACCCCAGCTCCTGAACCTCTCCTCCCTCTCCTCCACTCCCGCCCGCCGCCCCTCAACCACCCAACCTCCCCAACCTCCCCACCCACCCTCCCACCCCACCCGGGCAGTACGCCTCCATCCTGGGCGCGGTGCCGCAGTGCTACGTGGGCCCGGAGGAGCACCTGGGGCTGCTGGTGCAGTTCCTGTGCGCCGAGATGGCCACCGCCTTCAGGTGCGGTAATAGTAGCAAGGGGGGAGGGGGGGGAGGGGTGCGTGTCGCGCAACTAAAAGAGGGGAATTGGTGTGTGTGTATGGGGGGGTTTGGGGTAGTTCATTCCAGAAACCAAAAGCGAAACGACCAAGAGAACCCAAACCAGCCAGCCCAACCCAGAGCGCGGAGGTGGTGTGGTCTTAACCTGTGGGTCTCGGGCGCCCTTGACCTCGAATCTTCAGTCTTGTCGTCGGTGTTGTCGGTAGTCATGGATGGCACCCAGGCTGGGGAAGGGCGCGATGCGCAGGGGTTGAGAAGGAGAAGTGGAACGGCCTTTTGAGAAAGGCAGAAAACGTACGCCTGGTTTGAGGTTGTGTGTGTTGGGGCACTTGTCTTCCTTCGTCACCCCCACGTCCGCCCATCGCACCCTGCCGCCGCCCACCCGCAGGCAGCTGGGCTCCGTGTTGCCGCCCTGGCGCCAGGCGGGCTCCATGCTGAGCAAGTGGGCGCCGCGCAAGAGCATCGACGTGGCCGACCCAAAGGCGGCCGCGGCGGCGGCGGCGGCCGAGGCGGCAGCCGACAAGGGCGGGCTGATGACGACGCCGACGACGACCATGATGGGGGGCGCGGCGGCTATGGACGGGCACTGCCTGCAGCTGGGTGGCGGCGGCTTCCACCAGCAGCAGCAGCAGCAGCAGCAGATGCCGTGGCCCTGCCGGCCGGCGGCGGCACGGCAGCCGCTCCACCTGCACCAGCAGCACCAGCACCGGCAGCAGCAGCAGCAGCAGCAGCAGCACGGCCTGCCGCCCCCTGGGCCAGTGGCGCCCATGCCGCCGCCCTCGTACGAGGTGCCGGGCGCAGGCAACCGGCGGCAGAGCTTCGAGCCGCAGCGGGTTGTGTTTGGCGGCAACTTCGTGCCCGTGGGGCCGCAGCCCGTGTCCTAAGCAGGCAGGGCTGCCCCGGCCCAGGCCCCGCCCCTGCCCTGGCACAGCCCCAGCTTGGCGCCAGCCACCTCGGGGGAGACAGAGGTGGCTGACGGACAGGGCGGCGACATCAGACAGACACGTGTTCCAGCGACAGAAGTGTTGGCGGCAAGCGAGGTGATGCGAGCTGCGAGGAGTCAGCCAGGCAGCAAGGTGCAGAAAGCGCACTGCATTATGAACAGACAGCCAAACGACCCTAATTTTCACCCTTAGTATTTTCTTTCCTACGGGTGCGGGGCTGGCTTGCTCGATAATTTTTCCCTCTTTTTCCCCTGAGCTGCGCTCAATATCAGCATTGCGGTTCTCAACCCTTCATCCGTTTGTTGTGTGGGTGGGGGGGCAAGGACGTCACGCAATGGATTGGTTGGGGCTGCGGCGGGGCGGCGCCCAGTTCCCGGGGTGGCGGCGACTGCGCCGCATGCATATGCGCGCAGACTTGAATCCACGTCTGAACCGAGGCCGTTGCTTTGTGTCGAAATATGAAACGCTCGTCGGGTCGACACAGGACGACAACACAGTATCAATCAGCAGCAGATGGCATCCAATTCCACAGACATGTTGTTGACGAGGCAGAGAGCCACAGAGGCCTTAAGGAAAAGCAGAAGAACAGGCTTGCGCATGGATCGCTGCCGAGCAAGTATTTGCACTCGTAGCGGCCGCAGTAGAACCGTGTTGCGGCGAGGCTGGGGGTGTGTTTGTGGTGCGCGAAGGAAGGCGGTTGGCAGGCAGATGACGTGAAGGCGACACGCTTGGGCGCTCCTCCTCCCGGGTGTGTATGTGTGTGTACCTGTTTTGTATTTCCTTCCCTGTGCACGTGAAACGTGTACCTGACCACCTTGCGACGGGCTCGGGCCACGCGCGACGGCAGAGGATGGTCAGATGAAGAATTTGATTTTGCAGACGCGAGGTGCCGGGGTGAGGTGAGCCAGATGTGTGTGAGCTGGAAAGCTGGGGAAGGTATTCTCGCTCAGGAGGGCCAGCGGGGGGAGCAACGTCGCGCAAGCAAACAATTTTGGTGTATATCCATGTGCGTATGTGAGTGCATGCGCGGCGTGTGTGGGTGTTTTGGTGCCGAGGTGAGGTGAGGTGAGGTGAGGTGTATACGCATGCATGAGAAGGGCTCGCGGCGCTGGAAGAGAGGCACGCACAGGCACAGGGCGGGGAAGCGCGCGCGTGTTTGTGGGAGCTGCGGCGACGCGCACACATAACGCTGACCCGACTGAAACCCTTGGTTGCCTACTGAAGATTTGGGTGGTTCATGCGATGCGCGACGGTGGAGTGGTGGTGAGCTGCATGCGAGGGGTGGACACGATGGAAGTGTGTGCGCGTGCGCACGTGTACGTGTGTATGTACTGTATGGCGTTTCGTGTGGCTGCACGGGCGTTCGATTGGGGGGCATGCCTCTTTTATGCCCCCTAGTTGGTGGCGCGTCCTGATATCTACGCATATCCTTAATGTGCAGCATCGGGCGTCCCGGGATGCGCTGGCAACATCTACTCTCTGAACACACAACATACACATACCGCGGGGCTGCGGCTGTTGTGGTGTCGCACAGCAAATTTGGCGGACGGCGTATTTTATGATCACTGGGCAGGAGCACGAAACCTGCTGGGTGACGCCGGTTTGATTCACGAGAGTAGATGGCTAGTGCCGCGTGCTTTAAATCCTCAGGGACTCGCTTGGCCGTGTTACGGTACGTACATGCTGCCGAATGCGTTCCAGTACTTGCAAGGCGGTAGGAAGAACATGTCGTCATCCAGCGCTGGGGCGTGACGGGCGCCCGCGCATTGGGCATACATCCCGCCCCACACCACACTACGCTGCTGCGAAAAGTTTGACGCAAGGACGTGCTCCCGGGTAACATGCGTCCCGCGTGTGGTGTTCAGATGTGTGTGTTGGATCCATTGTTGCTGCTGCGGTACCGACCTCAAGAGGTGGTCCTCGGGGGATGTGACGCAGTGGAGCCAGGGGGTTGTGCGGGGGTGGGTGGGAAGTGATGATGGTGTTACAGGAGGATGCGTGGACATCTCAGCCCTGTAACGAGACTAAGCAAACCGCTAGGGCTCATCGTCTCGGACCACCCGAACGTAAAACAAGTGAACCCACGTAGGCGGAAACCAAGCGGGGGTGGGTGGGAAGTGAGACACGGGCACGGGCGGCATCACGTGCACCCGCCCTCCCGTGTGTGTATGTGGCCGGGAACATGAGGCGGCCAGACACGTGGGGGCGTGTGGGGACGGCGTTACGGAGTGGCACTAGTAGGTGTGCCCACGATGGTGGCGCAAAGGTGCAGTCGAGGACCGCCCGCCCTTGCGTGCAGTGCGCTGTGGTGCGTGCAACCGGTGTGTGCTACCCAACCATCTGACCGACCGACCGACCGGCCGCGGCAGGCAGGCAGGCAGCGAGATTAAAAAATGGAATTGTGCCACCGGTAAGTGCTGAGTTCCAGTGGTGCATGCAACCCGTGTTTCAGAACTCTGGGGGGGCTGGGACGAGGGAGGCTGTGGCGATGTTTGTAACGGCCTCGGCTGCGGACTGTGGGCCGTCTGAGGCGGTGGTCCGGACCCTTCCATGGAACTTGGGCAGGCTTTGGGCACGGATGGCCTACCGTGGGGGCACTGATACCCCCAAACATAGATAGGGTGGGGATGTGCACACCCTCCCGCCACAGCAGCGTTTCAGCCGCCGGAACTAAGGCACCACTGACGCGGTTCCAGCCTCGCTCGTGCATCCCCTCTCTCCCATGTCCACTGTTCAGTGAATCAAGTTTAGCGCGTGTCCGTAACTTGCTTTGACCACCGCAGATACCGTTGCAAACCTGGTGCCAGCGGTGTGCGACACGCTTGCTGGCTTGTTGCCCTTGCTGGTTCTTCCGCAGTTCCGCCCCCCCCCCCCCCGGCCCCCGCCCCGCCCTGTGGGCTATGCGGCTATGGGATACTCGCGCCGCTCGCCCGCAAAACGCACCACACTGCCTGCTTTCCTCAGGCGGCTGGTAGCATGGGAGCGGCCGGGAGCGTGGGCACTGTGTTGTGCCTGGGTGCACAGGGGAAGACAGGGGCCACACGGCACAGGCGCCGGCGTATGCTTTCGCATGCTGCCGGGGACAGGATAGCAATGGCACTTTCGAAATGCATGTAGGTCAAATTAATGCTTGTAGGTCAAATGCCATCACACTCTCGCAGCGATATTCGGGCGCGCGACCCGGTTGCTGACCTGGATAGACCGCTTTTTCAGTTCCAGAACATATCAAGTTACCGACATGCGCTAGAATGCAAATGCGAAATGCGAGAGCGAGGCAGCCGGGACGAGGATGTCGCATCTGGTAGGCAGCAGCGAAAGAGGTGAGCAGCAAGCAGAGGCCAGTGGCATTTACCTCACACGTGACGGTAAACTGCTGGTAAAACGGGCGTCCTGACACACGCTGTCGGCATGACTGTATGCTGCGTGGTATTGGCGCTGAGCTGTCGTGCGCGGCGGGCTGCGGTGGCGAGGCCACCGTGGTGCGACCAACCTGAAAATCGCCAGCGCCACCGGTGCCCAGCGTGACGTGCGGGAGGGAGGAAGAGCGTTCAAAATCAAGTGTTAACTAAATGAAGCATTATATACAGCACTGTATTGTCTAAGCTCTTCTTCTTGGGAAACGACCCCCCTCCGCCGCCACCTGACCAGCCGGCCGTCCCTCATTCACTCACTCCCCTAACTGCAAGCACACCCCTGCATGCGGCCTCCTTTGCCTCGCTCGCAACTCCCATGTCAACATCCAGGGCATGTGTGTGTGGGGGGGAGGGGTAGTTAATTCCAGAAGCCAAAGTGATCATTGCAACCCGAAGAACCAAAACCAGGGGGGGCAGGGGCGCACAAGGCAAGGGCCTGACGCACCTGGTGCCGCGATAGTTACTAGTAGGTGCGTGCGTGAGTGCGTGATGCACCTGCTGTGGTCGGCATGAGGTTTGCGCTGCTGCCCACACACACCCGGCCGCCGCCGCTGCCGCTGCCGGAAATACCACACCAGCCATCTAACCCCGGCGGGTGGGGTCACAAGCGGCAGGCCCTCCCATGGCAGGGCTGGCGCGTTTGCAGGCAGCAGTGGCCGTGACAGTGACAGGAGCCATGGCGACCACCTGCGAATGACTGCCAGTGGGTGGCAGCGCGAGCAAGCCATCGGAGGTAGCAGCAGGGGCGGAGATCAAGAAGGAGGGCCTGACGATGGTGCGGCATTGCTTGGGCCTGGGCGCGGGTGCGGCTGTGTAATCGCATGAGGAGGAGCGGTGACTTGTGGGAGATGGAGGTGCGTGCTGCATTTGCAAGGGACACTCAGGGGCCAGGCACAGGAAAGATAACCCACAGGGCGTATACGCCACATAGCCGAGAGAGCAAGCTGAGAGTCTCATCCTCCGCTGCGGCAGTGACGACGAACGCTGTGTGTGGGTGTGTGGCACTATCCGTGGTTGCTGCATGTGAAACATAAAGTTCGCGGTGAACATCAGGAACCCCTCTAGTATGAAAATGTTTTGACAGGCTTGGCTGCAGGACGTGCAGACACCTGCTGGGGGCAACATTGCCGACGAGGGCCAACCTTACGGGGGTCTGACGAGCTCCTTCGTATAGGTAAATGCTGCATTATGATAGGTCGCTTATTACCTGAGCATCACATGAGGTAGTAAGTGCTGCGTACGCGAGCGAAGCGCGCATAGGAATGATGCAGACAGATGCGAGTTCCGCTTTCTCGCAGAGATGTATTTTTGAGTGCAAGCTGTAAATACAGTATCACATACCCGGGCATAATTGTACTTTGTTATATCATTTATGTACATTCACAAGAAATAGGCCAGGTTCGCGTGCGCCACTGTCGCCACTGAGCGCCGGCCGAACCTCTTTCGCGAGAATCCATGGGAGTAATCGGTTGAGTTATACAAAATGGAGGAACTGAGGACACGGCTGCTGCCGCTGGCGCAGTGGGCAGCAAAGTTCAAGCGCGAGGAGAACAGATGCCCTCAGCTGGAGGACGTTCCGCCCAACCTAGGTGTGTTTCTGAGTTGGCAACACTGATGCATGCGTGAGAAGCACCCGCATTGTTTGGCGGAAGGGGCTTGGTGCACTTTATGCAATTCAGAGCGCCCAATTTGTCGCGCGCCCTTTCTTCCCGCAGCGCACCTGTGGTCTGAGTTCCAGAGCGCCAAGTCGGTACTGCCAGCCAAGTCAGCAGCAGGAGCAGCACCGGCGCGCTTGAACACCGGCTCGCCTGGAAAACGGGCAGACGCCGGCTCCTCGCCCGCCCCAGCACAGCTCCTGTCCCCCAGCCGCCGAGCTGCGCGGCCCATTGTCGCGAGCGCGCTGCGTCACGTGCAGGCGCGGCGCGATGCTGCCGCTGCAGCCGCCGCTGCGACCGCCGCGGCGGCAGGCTCTCCGTCCCTGAGTGGCTCCCCCACGGGCCAGCCCGACGGAGCAGGCAGCCCGAGCGGCGAGAAGGAGAATCAGCAGCTGTTACAAGCGGATGCAGCAACCGCTGCAGCAGCAGCTGCTGCTGCATTCAAGGGCCTGGATTTCAGTAAAACAGCTGCAGCCGCACCATCGCCGAGGCCTGGGGCGCGGGGGGGCCGGGCCAGTGCGGGCACCAGCGCCCCCATGTCTACGCCGCTACGTGCGAGAGGCGCGATGGCAGGTGGGTCAGTGGGTGCGCGGCAGTACAACAAGGCGTGCGTGCGCGCATCAAGTCACAGATCGTAACGCACGAGGAGGGGCCAGGGCAAAAGTAGGAGAAGCTGTGCAACCATATCTGGAAGCGGGTGGTTTGACAGGTGTGGTCCCCCCCCCCGCAACAAACAGGCGGGATGCGGAGCCCCTTTGGCCGCGCCGGCCACGCCAATTTGCTGGGCGGTGGCGCCCTACACGAGGAGGGCGAGGAGGAGGGCGAGGAGGAGGAGGTGCCACCCACGCCGCTGTCGGCGGTGCGGGGACCCAGCGGCGCCGCCAACAGGGGCCCCGCCGGCACCCCCGGCGGCGGCGGCACTGCGCGCCCCGGCCTGCCCGTGCTGGCAGCGCTGCGGGGCCCGGCCGCGGCAGCAGCACCCGCAGCGCCAGGCGCTGGCGGCAGCGATGGCGCGGGTGCTGGCGCTGCCGGCGCGGAGGCAGAGGTGGAGGTGGTTGCGGACTCGGTGGTCAAGGCCACACCGCCCGGCAGCAGCCTGGCGGCGCGGCGTCGCAGCCGCAGCAGCCTGGGCCGCGGCCTGGGGTTTGGCAGTAGGCTGGGGCTGGGGGCTTCAGGTGGGGCTGATGCAGCTGGCGAGGGCAGCAGCGGCGCAGAGGAAGAGGATGACGAGGAGGATGGCAGCGGCGGCGGTGGGCTGTTTGGATACGGCCTTTGTGCGAGCGGTGGTGGTGCGGGGGGTCGCAGCGGCAGCGGCAGAGGTGCGGCAGCAGTGGCTGTGGCGCGACCGGCAGCAGCAGCCAAGCCGCAAGCGACCCCGCTCTTCACCGATACCACTGCTGCTACAGCCCCGGCACCTACTGCAGCGGTGGCGGCGCCTGCTGCAGCGGCGGCTCCGTCGGGCACCCGGCTGGCAGTAGCGAGCCCGGGCCGGCGCCTGGCCCGCCAGCTGTCTGCGCCCCGTGCGCCCCGCCATTCCCTGGGCGGCCCAGCTACTGCCGCTGCCGCTGGTGCTGCTACTGCCGCCAGCGCTGCCGCTGGTACTCGCGGAGTTGGATGCGGTGGGCTGTCGCGCCTATCTCGGCATTCCCTGGGTGCGGGTTTTGGCCCCAGCGGCGGCGGCACCGGCCTCCTGGCACCGGCTGTGGTGGCAAGCGGTGGGACCGCAGCTGCCGCAGGGACAGCCGCAGCTGCGACGGCCGCCGCGCGCAACCCCTTCAGCCGCGCGGAGAGCCTACGCGCGATGGAGGCACAGCGGCGCCGCGCGGCGGCGGAGGCAGCGGCCGCGGCTGCTGCCGCTGCGGAGGAGGCGGCGGCGGCGGTGGACACGCGCGTGGCGGGGATGGTGGCGCGGGCGGCGAGTGTTTCGGTGGCCTCTGGCCGGGCGGGGGCGCGGCTCACGGCGGATGCTGCGGCTGCGGCGCTGCCTCGCAGTGAGAGCCACCGGAGGCACCCGCAGCAACAGCAGCAGCAGGCGTCGGCGTCGGCGGCGGTGCGCTCAGAGGCCCTGCATCCATCGCGTGCAGCCGCAGGGGCCGCGGGTGTCGTGGCCGCTCCAACAGTTGCAGCAGGCGTGGCCGTTGCTGGGGGCGCCGCGCCGGCGGATGTGCAAGTGGCCGCTGCGTCGCCCTTCAGCCCGCTGACCAAGGTGCTGCCGCGTCGGCGGCTCCTGGCGTCGGCCGGTGGTGGGGGCGGCGGCGCCCCTGGCGGGCCGGGCGCCGGAGCCGGTGACAAGGTGGGCTGTTGGCACTTGGCACCGGTGTTGGGATTGGGGTGCCTGCGCTGGACAGTAGCCCTGACAGGACTCCATGAGTCGCGCTCACGTGGCTTGGGGAGGGGTTGGCTGGTAGCCTGCTGGTGTGCGCACGCCGACCGGCCGTGTTTATGTACGTATACCGGGGTTGCTCCTGAGTACAGTTCAAATGTAACACTGCTCCTCCATGCGTTGTCCTGCCGCTGTGGTGCCGCGGTCTGCAGGCTGGCGGCAGCGTGGTGGCCTCCTTTGGCGCGCTGCTGGCGGCGCACGAGCGGCACGAGGGCGGCCGCCGCCACCGGGGGGCGCCGCCTGGTGGCGGCACGGGCGCGGCTGGCGGCGACGGGGGCTCGGCTGGTGGGGGCGGCGGCGGCTACGGCGAGGATGCACGTGACGGCGACGGCGATGGCGATGACGATGATGGCGAGGTGGCGGACGACGTGGTGATGCGGCAGCAGGCCGAGGGGTGAGCGCTGCCCTGCTGCACGTGGCATGAGAGGCCTGCTGCTGCTGCAACATGACACACATCCACCTGAGCTTGGCTGACGTGGCTCACGTGGCTGAATTGGCTGCTGGGCGGTCGTAGGGTTGGGGTTCAGGATGCGCCTGTCCCACGAGTGCGCCCGAGTGTGCTGCTGCCCACCAGAACCTCCCTCCCCCTGTGTCATCTGGCCCGGCCTCGTCCCAGCCGTACGTGTTGGGGTCATTTCCCAATGGCCCAATGTCCGTTCCTGATCTCCCTCACGCACCCACAACCCCACAACAGCTACCACGCCCTGGCTGCGGAGGCGGACGCGGCGCTCATGCTGCGGCGCGGCGCTGGAGGGGCGGCAGCGGCTTCTGCTGGCGGTGCCGGGGCCGGTGCCGGGGCTGGCCCCCCGGGCGATGACGCGCAGGCGGAGATGCGGCGACTGGTGCTGCGGGAGGCGGTACAGGTGAGAGTGGGTGGGCAGTGAAGTGGGTGAGGGCGAGTGGAGGAGTAGGCGACAGGGCTAGGCTATGTGGGGCTTGTGGGAGGGGCGTTGTCGGTGGTGCGGGCGGTGGCGCTGGCTGCTGCTGTGTGACCCAAAGCCTTCAGGGGGGAGCGGAAGGTGTGTGCCTCCTCGCCCACGCTCATCATCGACATGCCCCCGCTACCAAACCGCTCCTCACTCCTTCATTCCCTGTCACCACACACGGCCCCCCCCCACACGCACACACGTACCCAGGAGGTGGACATGGACGGCCTGGCGCTGCTGGGCCCCGAGGCGGCGGAGGCGGCGGGCGTGACCGCTGGGGCTGTGGCGCCGGTGGTGGTGGCTGCGGCTGCAGCTGCACCAGAGGCGGCTGAGGCAAGCGCCGCAGCACCAAAGCGGCGAGCGGCAAAGCCGGCCACGGCTGGCACCGCAGCAGGGGCTAATGCCGCACCGGGGATGCCTGCCGGCCCTTTGAGAACCGGAGGTGCGACTGCTCCGGCCGGCTGGGACGTGGCCTTTGAGCTGCTGCCGGCGGCTGTCCGCGAGGAGCTGGCTCGACGCCGGCAGCAGGAGGCCGAGGCGGCCGCGGCAGTAGCACCCCAGCAGTCGCCTGCTGCCGCTCAGGCGGCTGTAGCAGCTGGGGCAGCAGCAGGGGGAGCAGCTGTTTCGGCCGGCGCCACCACAGCGGCAGCCGCAGCAGCGAAGCGGAGGCGGCAGTTGAAGGCGCAGCTGCTGTCCGGCCCAGAGGTTGCCGGCGGGCCCGAGGCAGCAGCTGCACCCGCACCAGCTGCGCCCGCTGCCGTCAAGGGCACAGCTGTGCCCAAGGTGGGCCGCCGGGGGGTCGCGACGGCGGGCGCCAGGGCGGCAGTGGCTGCAGCTGGCCGCCGCGCCCAGCAGGCGAGTGCCCCGCCCGCAGCGGCTGCGGGTGAGCCCACTGGCGGCCCCACCACTGCAGCTGCTACCTCCGGTGGTGGTGCGAACGGAGGGACGGCTGCGGAGGGAGCAGCTGGCAGCAGGGCCGGCGCACAGCCGTCGGCCCGGGGCCGCCGCGCCGCCCCCGCCCGCCAGCCCAAGCAGCCGCATCATGGGCATCATGAGCATCATGAGCGGCATGAGCAGCAGGCGGGTAGGGAGGCAGCAGCCGGGGCGCTGACAGCTGCGGGCGGAGAGGCGGCCGCTGGGGACGCCATGGAGGTGGAGTGGCTCCAGGCAGCCGCGGGCCCGCCGCCTGGCCTTAGTGCGGCTCACGCGGCGGGAAAAGGCAAGCTGTCCCATGCCGAGGTGGAGGCCGGGGCGGAGGCGGAGGTGGCGGCGGCGGAGGAGGAGGCGGCGGCTGCCGGGCTCCGCAGCCGCGGTCGGCGCGCTGCCGCGGTGACGGCGGCGGCGCGGCTACAGCGGCGGCCCTCCGGTCAGCGCCGGGCGGCGGCAGTGGTAGCGGCGGGGGAGGATGGGAATGGTCCGGACAGGATGGACAGTCAAGGCGAGGAGGACGAGGAGGATGAGGAGGAGGAGTCAGCGACCAGCGGTGGCGGGTCAGATGTGGAGATGGGCGGCAGCAGTGACAGCGACAGTGACAGTGACATGAGCGAGGATGAAGGTGATGATGATGAGGAGGAGGACGCGGGGGTTGCGGACGGCAGCAGTGAGGAGGACGGAGGGGAGCAGCAGCGGCGGCGGCAGTGGGGTGCAAAGGCGCGCGCCGCCGCCGCCACCGCCGCCGCCAGGGCCAGGGCCAGGGCCAGGGCCACGAGGAGGCTGCCCCCTCGCGCCCCTCGCGCAGCTGCCGCCAGTGCTGAGGATGTGGGCGCTCAGGAGAGCGCTGGTACGGCTGCAGCTGCTGCGGCTCCTACGGCAGCGGCGCCAGCTCCTCCCAAGAAGCCGCGAGCGCCGGCACGGCGGAAGGTGGCTGTCGTGGCTGCTACTGCCGACGGCGCGGCGGCGACTGCCGCTGCTATTGTCGCCGCAAAGCCTGCAGCACCCAAACGCGCGCGAAAGGCCACAGGCGGCGGGGCCGGCTCTGCTGGGGGCGTTGGCGCTGGCGGCAGCGGCGCAGGTGGTGGAGGAGGGGGCAGTGGCGCATACGGTGGTGGCGGCGGCGGCGGCGGTGGGCGCGCCGGGTCATCTGCCGGCAGTGGCTGTGGCGGCCTCGGCCTCGGGCTCGGCATCGGGCTCGGCCAGTTGCCCACCGGCGACGCTACTGCCGCCGCAGGCGCTACTGCCGTAAATGCGGCCGGCGCTGCCAGCGCAGGCGGCGGCCCCTCAGCAGCCGGCGCCTCGGCGCCCAAGCCCCCAGCGCCCGCCGCCCGGGAGGCGCGCCGCACCATCCGTGACGCGGGCAACTTCGTCAAGATGGCCTCCAGCGGCAGCCGGCCCAAACACAGCTTCGGGTTCGCGGGGCGCAGCGCGGCGAGCGGGCGGGCGCTCAAGGTGCGGTGGTGATGGGGGCGGGCGGAGCGATTGGGGGCCGGGAGGCCTAGCTGGGGAGCTGGGGGGTTGGAACCGTGCATGGCAGAGGGCATGGAGGCTGCAGGCGCATCGTCACCTGAACGTACTTGCCCTTCATGGCAGCTCGCCATTGCACCGCTTCCGCCCTACGACACGGCCCCACCCTCGCCCTCCGCAGCGCTGACCATGCCGGCCCTCACCACGACCACCTACAACCCGCCCACACCCAACAACGCCCCTCCCCCACCCCCCCGCCCCCAGGCCAGCCAGACGCGCAAGCGGCGCATCATCAACGGCAAGGTGGTGATCACGGGCGGCAAGGCGCCGGGCGCGGCGGGCCAGGGCGCGGACTTCCTGGAGGGCTTTGGCGGCGGCAGCCGCTGCTTCAAGTGGGTGGCGGGTGGGCGGGCGGGGAGTGGTGTGTGTGTGTGTGTGTGTGTGTGTGTGTGTGTGTGTGTGTGTGTGTGTGTGTGTGTGTGTGTGTGTGTAACAACGGGTTTACAGGCGGCCTGACGAGTCTCGTGAGCGAGTACTCGGGACAGCCATTTGTGTGTGTGTGTGTGTGTGTGTGTGCTTGTGTGCGGGCGTGGAAGGCCGGGGCTGAGTGGGTAAGGCATGGATGTGGACACTTAGGGTTGAGTGCCGACCCACAAACGACCACCTGTCCACCTGTGTGCACACGCTGCGAACACCAGGTGCGGCGCCACCGGCCACTGGGCTCGCGACTGCCCCGGCAGCGCCGGACTGGGCTCGCCGTCCAAGCGAGCGGCCGGCGGGGCTGGTGGTGGTGGTGGTGCTGGAGGTGCAGCTGGAGCGGGCGGCGCGGGAGCAGCAGGGGCAACTGCAGGAGGCAGCGGGGGCGCGGCAGCGGGCGCTGGGCCGTCTGGGCAGGCGCCAGGCACATCCGTGTCCGCCGCTACCACCACCGGGGCCACTGGCGCCGCCGGGACTGCTGGGTCCCGGCCGGGCGGCGGCGGCCGCGGCTCCGAGGGCTTTGGCGGCGGCGGCATGTACGTCATGGCCCAGGGCCGGAGCGCGCCCGCGGCCCTGGCGGCCCTGGCGGCCTCCCACCCCGCGGAGCCGCTCAACGTGAGGAGCAGGGGGGAGGGGAGGGGAGGGGAGGGGTGAGGAGGGGGATTCGCGGAGCAGGGCAGGTAGGGCTTTAGTGGACACCTGGGGTAGAGGGAGTGGGGTGTTGCAGGTGCGTTGCATGAGCAACACTTTGCTGACTGTCATTGCGTCCACCTTCCTGCCCGGTGCCCTGCTTGTGCTTGCGCAGTGGCACGCGCTGCTGCCGGACCTCATTCCCGCGCCTGCACCCGCACTCCCCGCTGAGGCCGCCGCGGCTGGTCCGAGCGGCGGCGGCGGAGGCGGCAGCGGAGGAGACATCCGTGACACAACAGACGCCGAGGCAGGCATCGGTGCGGAGGGCGCTAAGGCTGCGACAGGCGACGGGATGGCGGCTGAGCTGGCAACTGCCAACTGGCCTCTAACTCTGCCACCTGGCAGCAGTGGCGATGGCGCTGAGCAGGAGGCGGCGGCGGCAAGCACAGCGCCCGCGGCGGCCGCGGCGCCGGAGGTGGCGGAGATGGCGGAGGTGGCGGAGGTGGCGGAGATGGCGGAGATGGCGGGGCATGAGGTCGCGACCGCGGGTGCGGATGCGGCGATGCAGGTGGAGGCGGCGCAGCCGGAGGCAGGGCGGGCGGAGGGCACGAGAGCGGGTGCACCGGCGGAACAGGCAGCTTCCGCGGCAGCCACAGAGGAGACGGCACCAGCGGCCGCCACTCAGCCGACACAACAGCCCCCGCCGGCCGCTCAGCCGGCGGCCCCACCACTGGTCGCGCAGCAGCAGCAGCTGACGCACGAGGCGGCTGCGGCCCTGAGCGATGAAGCGCTGGGGGCGGCGCTGCGCACGGTGTGGGGGCACGCCGGGTTCCGGGGCCGGCAGCTGGAGGTGGTGCGGGCGGTGCTGGCGGGGCGCAGCATGCTGGCGGTGCTGCCCACAGGTGGGTGGGTGAGCAGGGCGACAGAGCTCAGGGGGGATCGGCGCAGGCGCGGGCGGGTGATTCATAGCGCTTGGTAGGGCCAAACGCCGCGTTTGCACTCAGTCGTGTTGAGGGTTCTGGGTTTGGTAGGGTGGTCTTGGTGGGGCTGTTCCAATGCACCACTGCAGCAGCAGCGGCAGCAGCAGCACTCTTTCAACACCTGTCCCATCACCTGCACACATTGGCTGGACTGCCCGGGACTCGTCCTCTGAAGCACGCTTGCTGCGCCCACTGTGCCCTCCCTCCCTCCCTCCCTCCCTCCCTCCCTCCCTCCCTCCCTCCCTCCCTCCCTCCCTCCCTCCCTCCCTCCCTCCCTCCCTCCCTCCCTCCCTCCCTCCCTCCCTCCCTCCCTCCCTCCTCCCTCCCTCCCTCCCTCCCTCCCTCCCTCCCTCCCTCCCTCCCTCCCTCCCTCCCTCCCTCCCTCCCTCCCTCCCTCCCTCCCTCCCTCCCTCCCCTCCCTCCCTCCCTCCCTCCCTCCTCCCTCCCTCCCTCCCTCCCTCCCTCCCTCCCTCCCTCCCTCCCTCCCTCCCTCCCTCCCTCCCTCCCTCCCTCCCTCCCTCCCTCCCTCCCTCCCTCCCTCCCTCCCTCCCTCCCTCCCTCCCTCCCTCCCTCCCTCCCTCCCTCCCTCCCTCCCCTCCCTCCCTCCCTCCCTCCCCCTCCCTCCCTCCCTCCTCCTCCCTCCCTCCCTCCTCCTCCCTCCCTCCCTCCCTCCCTCCCTCCCTCCCTCCCTCCCTCCCTCCCTCCCAGGCGCGGGCAAGTCGCTGACCTACCAGCTGCCCGCCATCCTCATGCCGGGTGGGGCAGGGGTAGGGGCAGGGGTGGCGGACGGGGGCAGGGGTGTAACTACTTACTGGGTGTGGGCGCACGCGTTGCGGTGGCGGTGGTGCGCTTTTGCCAAGCCGTCCTCATCTTCACCCCGCTCCCGTCCTGCGTCTGCACAAACACACACACACACACACACACACATACACTCTGCCGCTAGCATCGGACAGCGTCTCACATACACGATTACGTGATCCACCCAGATAGCTGTAAACCCGTTGTCACACATACACACCTCGCTGTCGCTGGCTGTCCCGAGTACTCGATCACGAGACTCGTCAGGCCGCCTGTAAACCCGTTGTTACACACACACACACACACACACACACACACACACACACACACACACACACACACCACAGGCGTGACGCTGGTGGTGTCGCCGCTGCTGGCGCTGATGGACGACCAGCTCAGCCACCTGCCGCCGCTGCTGAGGGGGCGCGGCGCCTGCCTCAGCGGCCAGCAGAGCAGGCAGCAGGTGGGCGCGTGTGCGTGTGCCTGTGTGCATATGTGCATGTGCGCGTGCGTGCGTGAAGGGCAGCTGATGTCTGCGGCAGCCGGGGAGCGCTGTGGTGCGAGAGTAGAAGCCACTGTCGCCGCGCCCTCCCTCCCTTCCAACCCCTCCCCTCCCTTCACCCCACCCCACCACCACCCCACTTGCACCCCCCCGCACCCCCCCCCCACCCAGGTGGAGTCTGCCCTCCAGGCCGCCGGCCGCGGGGCCGTCAAGCTGCTGTACGTGGCGCCGGAGAAGCTGCTCACGCCCTGGCTGCTGGCGGCCATACGCGGGCTGGACATCAGCCTGGTGAGGGGGAGGGATGGCGGGGGGCGGGGTGGGGTGGGGGGAGTGGGAAATGTGTGTGTGTGTGTGGGGTGACAAATCTAAGGCATCGATATTTATGGACAGGGGCCGAACGCGGGGCAGGGGGCAAGGACTGGGGCATGACTGGGTGGCTGAGGGGTCGGTGGGTATGAAGCACAGGTCTGGGGATGGGGGGGGCATGGTCAAGGGACGGCGTGGCTGTGCGGTTGCCACTGCGGGCGAGTGTCCGCCCGTCACAACTCCAGCGGCTCCAGCGGCTCGAGCAGCAGTCGTCCACTGGGCAAGCGCCTGGCGCTCACCCCCATGGCCCCCCTGCCCCCACCTGCCCCTCCCCCCTCCCCACAGATCGCGGTGGACGAGGCGCACTGCGTGGCGGAGTGGGGTCACTCCTTCCGGCCTGCCTACCTGAGGTGGGGGCAGGGGCAGCAGCAGCAGCAGCTGCATGGGGCATGGGGAGGGAGAGCTCGTAGAAGCTGGATGGGAGGGTAGGGTAGGTGGGGACCTAGTAGAGTGGGAGCGGCCTAGCTTGTGCGTCGCCGCTGCCAGCTTCACACTCCACGTCCCCACTCCAATGCACCACAACGGCCCCTGCCCCATCCACCCCCCCACACACACACTCCCCCCACCCAGGCTGGGCTACGTGCTGCGCCACGTGCTGCGGCCCCGCTGTGTGCTGGGCCTCACAGCCACCGCCACCGCCGCCACGGCCGCCGAGGTGGCGGCGGTGCTGGGGCTGGCAGGCGCTTCGAGCGCGGGCGCAGGGGCTTCGGCCGCAGGGACTGCCGCCGCCGCTGCCGCCCCGGCTGCATTACCGGCCGGCCCCGCCACCACTACCACGACCGCCGCCCCCTCCGGCCCCGCCACCACCACCACGCCCGCCGCCCCCTCCGGCCCCGCCACCACCACCACGCCCTACGTGATCAAGGAGCCGCCGCTGCGCACCAACCTGCGGCTCAAGGTTAGGGGGGTGGGGGGGGGGAGGGAAGCAAAGAGGGGGCAGGGGAGGGCTCCAACCGGGTCAGGGTGCAGCATGGGTGCCTGGTTGTATCGAGGTTGCAGCTCACACGCGCAGCTCGCCTGGTTACTTAGGGCCGAGCCCCTCCACCTGCACACATACACACACCCTCCTCGCAACCCCATCCGCCCACCCCCAGGTGGTGCACGTGCCGCCCGGCTCCGGCGAGTCGGGCCGCAGCCGCCAGCTGCTGCTGAGCCTGCTGCGCGCCCCAGCGCCCGGGCTGGGCGGCTGCAAGTCGGTGCTGGTGTACGTGGCCATGCAGTGGCAGGCGGACGAGCTGGCGGGCTGGCTGCAGAGCAGCGCCGGCATCGCGGCCAGCAGCTATCACGCGGGTGAGGAAGAGACGCTGAGGGGGGCGGGTGGTTTCGTGGGTTGGTGGGTTGGTGGAGGTGCCCCCGCCCACACACACACAACCGTCCGCATAACACCCCACTCTTTCTGGAATGAACTACCCATCCCCAACCCTCCATCACACCCACCCACTCACACCCACCCAAACAGGCCGCCCGCTGCACGAGCGCTCCGCGGTGGCTGCGTCCTTCCTGAGCGGCGCCACCCGGGTGGTGGTGGCCACGGTGGCGTTCGGCATGGGCGTGGACCACCCCGCCATCGGGGGCGTGGTGTGGATGCAGATGCCGCGCAGCCTGGAGGAGTACGTGCAGCAGGTGGGGTGGGGGCGCGGGCGGGCGGGTGTGTGTGTGTGTGGGGGGGGGGGGGTAGTTCATTCCAGAAACCAGAAGGGGGGTGGGTGGGGGCTGGTTCAGTCTTATGCGCGTATGGAGCATGCCACAGGTGCTTACAAGAGGATGCGGGTAGAAACGGGAGCCAGAGCACCAGGACCTGACCGGAGGAGAGGCGTGTCACGGCCGCTGCACGTCCCCGTACCGTACACCCGCACACGCGTGTCCTTGCCACCACAGGCCGGCCGCGCGGGCCGTGCCGGGCGTGAGGCGCTGTGCTGCATGATCCTGGACAACCAGGTGGGGGGCCGGGGGTGGAGGGGGGGAGGGGAAGGGTAGGAGAGGTGTGGGGGGCGAGCGGGCTGGCGGGGCTACTTGCGAGCCAACGGTGCGCCACCAGGACGTGCGGCGCATGTCATATCCGACCCCTCCTCAGCCACATCCCCTCCCCCTCTTCCCCCTCTTCCTCCCCCCTCCACCTCACCCCTCACCCCTCACCCATCCACACACACACCCAGGACTACCTGCGCTTCCGCTCCCTGGCCTTCTCCAACGCCTGCGAGCTGGGCGCCGTGGAGAAGTTCCTGGGCCGCGTGTTCGCCCCGAGGCCGCTGCTGGGAGGGGGCGGCAGTGGCGGTGGCGGTGGCGGCTCCTCGCCCTCGCCCTCTTCCTCGTTCGGGGTGCTGCAGCTGAGCAGCCTGGCTGAGGAGCTGGACCTGCCCGAGGAGGCGGCGGAGAGCCTGATGAGCTACCTGCAGCAGGGCCAGGGCGAGGTGGCGGCGGCGGCGGCAGGGGCAGGAGCAGGGGCAGGGGCAACAGCAGGGGCAGCTGGAGCAGCTGGGGCTGTGGGCGGCGGCTACTCTTACTCGGGCGGCGGCGGCTACGTGTCCGTGCTGCCCAGCTGCGCCGCCCGCGTGCACGTCTACTTCCACCGCTGCCAGCCCGCGGCCCTGGCTCGCAGCTGGCCGGTGGTGGCGGCGCTGCTGGCGACCAAGCCGCGGGTGCACAGGGGCTGCTACAAGGTGAGGGTGCGAGGAAGAGGACGGGGGGGGGGGTGGCGCGGATTGGGGGCAGCAGGAGCTGAGCGCCTTGACAACTCTTTACTCCCCTCGTTAGCTCGCCGCTCTTAACACTGGCGCCCCCCCCCACCGACCTCGTCCCCACTCACTCTCTCACACAATGCACACGTCACGTGCAGCTGGACATGGCGGCGCTGGTGGCGGCGGCCCCGGGCGGTGGCATGAGCAGCTCGCAGGTAGGGCGTGGTGGTGGGGAAAGAAGGGGGGGCTGGGGTGGACAGCCCAGCCAACCAGGGTCTTACAGCTTGGATGAATGCGGTATCAGGCTGTTTTCGAATGGTTGCCCTCATGTGCGTATGCCTTGCACGTGCGCACGCTTCCTTCACGCGTCTTGCACCTCTGGACAGCCCCTCTCTTCGCATGGTACCAGCAACTGCACTCCGCCACCCAGCCACCCACCTACCTGCCCACCCGCCGCTGCGGCACAGGCTCTGCGGCAGCTGGCCCAGCTGGCGGGGCTGGGCCAGATCCACTTCGAGCCGCAGGCGGGGGCCAAGAACAGGTGGGGGCGAGAGGGGAGGGTGGGCGGTGGGAAATACGGTGTGTGGCAACTGCGGAGTGAACGGAGTCTCTCTATGTATACCATGGTGTGCCGGACCACACGCGCCTCGGCGCCATGAGCGCATGCCACTACGGGTTACTGTTCCCTCCCTCGACAAACAGGTGCCTGGCCTGGCAGCTGCTGCGGCCACCGCCGCCCGAGTCGCATGGCGGGCTCAGGGGTCTGGCGGCGGCGCTGCACGCGCGGCTGTGCGCCCAGACGGCGGCGGCGGCGGGGCGGCTGGACCTGGTGTGGGGGCTGATGGCGGGCGCCTGGGAGACGGGAGGTGAGGCGGGCACGGCGGGCACGGAGGAGGGGAGGAAGGTTTGGGGATGAGGGTCGAGATGGGAGGTACGGTGAAGGTTGGGACGACGGAGGAGCTCCTCGGGCCCAATTTGCCAGCTCGTTCATCGCCTGCTTCAACCGATGGGACCCTCAAACAGGCCCCTCCGACGCCGGGCAGGAGGCCTTCCTGCGCCCGCGCGTCACCGCCTACTTCGATGACCCCCACTCCGACCTCCTGCTCAGAGCCGGAGCAGGGGCGCTGGGCGGCGGCGGGGCAGGGGGCGCGGTGCCCATGCCCCCGCCGCCCGCTGCGCCTCCCGGCTGCCCGCCGCTGCCTCTGGCGGGTCGCAGCGAGCGAGTGAAGCTGGAGGTGGAGGCCACCCTCACCGCCAACCGGGCGCGGCTGAGTGGGCCGGTGAGTTGCCGGGGCAGGGTCCAGCCGCAGCTGTTCCCTGTGCCTGACTGACTGTGCGAATGTGCATGTATGCTGGGGTTGCCGGTCATCTGCCAGCACATGCGTCCATAATGTCAATGGTACACGCGACGTGTCCGTGTCCTGTGTTGGTTGCAGTCCGCGCCGCCGCTCAGCGCCACGGCTGTGGCGCGGCTGCTTCACGGGCTGGCCGGCCCGGCCTTCCCCGCGGACGCATGGCGCAAGGCGCCGGGCTGGGGCAGGTGCGGCTGGCTGGGGTATGGGGTGTGTGTGTGTGTGTGCGGCTGGCTGGGGCGGACTGTGGCGGGAGGTAGGCAGCCTGGGAGGTAGGCAGCCTGGGAGGTAGGGTAGATGCGCTTCGTGTCGACCGAGGGGGCATTGGTGGGGCCATGTTCGGCTGATGGCTGACGGTCAGCACTGGTGCACCTCCAGCTCGGTAACCTTGGTGGGCTCATCAGCACAGCACCACATTGCTGCTGCCCAACGCGAGCCATGGAGTACCCGCCCCATCCCCTTCCCCCCCCGTTTCGCTTCTGGTTTCTGGAAACAAATACTCCCCCCCCCCGACACATGCACACTGTTCCTGTCGTCATGTTAACCTGTAATGCCTGGATGCCCCCTCATCCGAACACAACAGCCTCAAGATGCACGACTGGGCGTATGTGCGGGCGGTGGCGGCGCACGTGCTGGCGGCCAGGCAGGCACGGGAGGCTGCGCGGGACAGGGAGGCGCGGGAGCAGCGCAAGCGGGCGAGGGAGGCGGACGGGCTGGAGGGCGAGGAGGGTGAGGGCGGGGAGGAGGTGGCGGAGGGACAGCTGCCAGTGGTGCAGGGGCAAGGGCAGGGCTGGGGGCGGGCGGCTCAGAGGCCGCGGGTGTTGGCAGCAGCAGCACAGCAGCTGGAGGCAGAGGACGTGTACGTGCTGTGAGGCTCAGGATTGACTTGGCAGCGCTAGCGGCTTGCCTAGCGCTATGGACGTGCGTGATGTGTGCAGGGTCTGCAGTAGGTTCGCTCTTGACGCTTGTGTCAGTGGCGTGGGGCCAAGGCGAGAGACGGCAAGTCTGCAAGTTGGAGGGGTTCCCATGAGCTTGGGTTCTGGGTTCTGTTTGGGCCTGAGACGAGCCACCCCGGACGTCGGCACTCAACCCTACTCAAGCGTTTCGGCGGCTGGCGACGGCACCGCAGTCCCCCCTGAGTCGCATAGCTTGATAAGACACACGGCCAGGGGCCACCCTGCCCATGGGACAAGCGCGGGTATGCCGCCACCCCAGCCGGGGCAAGACCCTAGTGCGTGCTACATGGCGACTGCGGCTGCGGCCGGCGGTGCTGACAACCGCGACCGCTACACGCCTCAGCTGCTGGGACTGGCCGCACTGCGGCCGCTGCGGGAGATGGACGCGCTGCGGCCGAGGGTCGACACAGCAGCGGGGGCTCCCCCACGCAGCAGCGTCGGCGCCCCATGGGACCACACCTCCGCGGCCCTGGAGCGGGCCTGGTCTTGGCAGCAGGTCAACAAACTGATGCTGCCCCTGCCCCTGCTGCCCCAGCCGCCACCGGTGAGGGCGGGTCGGCGGGACTGTGTGTGGCAGCCGGCAGCCGGCTGCAAGTCGTGACAGCGTGTGTGCGCGCGCTTGCAGTCGATGCTGCCTTGAAGGCGTTCCAAGCACCGCGTCTATTATGGAGCCCCAGCATGCAGCATGTACACCGCGTGACTGACAGCAGGGTGAGAGCGTGGACCGTCGATGTCCGTGAAGGTGCTAGAGGCGCTTGGGTGACATGGGCAGCAGCAGGCGCCCAGGAGCGAGGCATGAAACCCAGGCCCTACTTGGTGATGCCCGTGGTGATGTGGGAATTGGGGGATTCTTTTTGAAGCAGAGCAAGTAAGATGGGACAGTGAGCGCGTGTCGTGGCATTAAGTGGGTGCATTTGTAAGAACGGCGTGAGGAGGTGTACGTCAACACGACGCCTGCTGGCGCCATAAATTGGCGTAGTAGTTCGGCGCAAACGTTTTGGGGCCGAGTGAGAATCAAGTCTTGCGTTCGTTAAATTGCGCATGTATGGGCCGCAAGCAGGCTGGCGACGGGGTCATGCCAGTAATTCACGGCTGTCGCGCGCTAAATGAACGCTCATCTGGCGGCCGACAAAAATCGCCACACAGACAGTCAGACAGTATGTGATGCTGCGCATGATATGCTCGGCTATGCTATTTCCAGAAAGCCGTGGATGTATGGGGCCCCAATACAGCAGCAGCAGGTTTCTGCACCAGCAGCGTCACCACTAGCCCAGCCAAGCTACTCGCACGGTTGTAACTGACGTGGTCGTTGAACTTAAGACATTTTCAGACGACAAACCATCATGTCCTTGCGACCTTCTAGGTTGCTGAGACTGTGGCGTGCCGCCGCTGTCGTGGCGCTGTGCCAGTCTTTGATGGCTCCGACATTTACTACAGGTAAATTCAATACTAGGCTTTGCATTTGGTGCATGATGTAGGTAATGGCGAGAGCCACCCGCGAGCTTGGCCTCTCGCCGGCTACTTTACCGGCAGTGTTTTCCGTAAAGTGCCACAATTGCATGAGGCAGTGACCTAAAGATGTATATGTATATCAGTCATAAATTACGCTCTTGAGCGGGCTGACGAACAAGTGGAAACTGCTGCTGGTCGGGGCCGGCGCGCGCCACTCGGTCGTGGCTGCTGTCAAGCGGGTCCGACCTGGGGTCCGACTAAGACCGTAGCGACAAGCCTCAGCCGCGGGGGCGAGCTAGACAGAGTTGAGTTGGTGCTTTGCCGTTTCCGCGCCGGGGGTCTGTTTCCCCAGCCAAATCCGGGCACGCGGATGGGGTACCGAGGTTGCTCGGGACAAATCTGACCTACAGAGTTTGATGTCGGGATTTGACATGATTACTTTTGAGTCATTAAATGGCAGATGTAGTTATGGAAGGAGCCCAAAATTGCTGGTCGGCGCTCAGGTCGGTAAATTGACCGAAGCCAACATCACCCCGAGGGCAGTGATTAGCCCCTACCCAGTTGCCGTCGACATATAACCATATAGGGATACTCCCAACAGTGTGGAGTAGGCAGAATGACCAGGTCGGCCAAGTAACATTTAGAATGTCGGCCCCGGCACCTCGTCGGTTTGGAGCCCTTGGGTGTGGCATACATTGTTTGTTATGCCTAAGTATCAATTAGAAAAGATTCTGGGAGCTTGGACACGGACCTGCCCAAGGGACCTGCCCGAGTGGGACCCGTTTGGCTTGGCTGCGGTCGTGGGGTAGTGGCTCGTGCGTATGGGCGGCCCCACCGTGCCCCACGGGCGACCCAAGGCCCCGTGGTATCCGCCGGCTCTTTCTATTCTTTCGAAGGCCTTCACACGCATGTGCATTATGCCTGCTGTGTGTGCACGCAGGCCAGACGCCCGAGGTATGCTGGCAGAGTTCTAATGGCATTAAAACTTTCCAAAAGAGCTACATGCTCACCACAGGTAGGCAATCATGGTTGTCATTATGGCGGTTTTCAGAACAAACTTCCTCTCGCAATTGTACTCCAAAGGGCTTACTCGGCCTTACTCGGGGGCGGCAAGTTCGCATGTTTTGTTGCAAGGGGGCGGGTACGGGAGGTTCTGGGGGTGCGAGAGCTCAGCTGGGGACACGCAGGCAAGATTCTGCGAGCGACTTCGCGGAAACCATGCTCTTGACGCGGAAGTGACTTACCCGTAATTAATATTATGTGTGGCAATATAATGATTTTCCGGGGACCTCAAAGGAAGAAGTTTAGAGGTCTTGGATCCCAATGCCGCCTGCGAGCGCCAACGCCTGGACGGGCCGTCAGGTTGGCACCCCACGCTGGCACCCCCCAGTTCTACAATATCGGGGTTTTGCGGGGGGCGTAGCCATTTTGAAAAACATTTTGAGCGTAGACATTTTTGTCATACCGATATGTGTGGTAGTCTATATATGAGTGCTGGTTACAAGAAGGGGACAGCAGTATATATGCTGCCATCCCCGGACCCCTTCCTAAGATACGACCTCTGAGGTGGCGGCGGACAGGCTCATTTCTCTGGGGTTAGTTGGCCCTGACAGACACACGGGGTCCAGGCGCGAGCGTTGAGAGCACAGAATGAATGAGTGGCCACACGCACGTGAGGCTATATATGGACCACAATGTGCGCGAGTGCCCGCCGCACGCAGAGATGACTGGGGGCGCCGTGGTGGTGGCCGGCGACGACAGCGTGGCCTGCTTCGAGCCCAACGGCCAGCTGCGCTGGCTGGATTCCTGGCAACAGCCGTTTGAGGTGATGGCAGGCGGCAAGGTGTACACATACAATAACTACGGGGTAAGCCAGCAGGCGTACGTTTGACGTGCGGCAGACCAGGAAGACAATGGCGTGTCTGTCTTGTGTGGCGGTATGTATGTCTTGCTGCGTTCGTAATACCGTACTGCGTTTTTCTTCCGTGCCAACCGCGCCGACCGACAGGGCACTCCCATCGCCCTCGACCCCAAGCAGCCCGTGATTTATGTGGGACTCGCCTACACCGGCGTGAAGGCCCTCGACCTGGCGACCGGGGCGACGCTCTGGATCACTCCCTCACTCGTGAACAGGGTTGGCCTTGTGGACATGATCCTCGCCGCGCAGGACCTGGTTTACTTGAACACCAGTAAGCGTGTGGTGGTGCACATGGGGGTGGGGGAGGCCTATCTAGTCTAACTTGGGTGGCGGCAGCGCGTGCACGGAGCGAGGGGTGTCGCAGCTATACTTTTGTTAGTTGTATATAAAGTATCAGGGTGCCGCTGTATGTGTCGTCTGGCTGGTGCTTGCAGATGACTTCAAGCTGATCGCGCTGGACGCTGCCACTGGGCGGGTCGTGTGGGGGAACGAGTTCCGGCGCTGGCCCTCGCCCCAGATGGGCTACTTCAAGGGTTTGCTGATACGGCCGGACTATGACGGGTAGGTGCGATGTGCAATCAAGGAATGCGAGAGCGAGGCGGCGCATGCAAGCACCACCCACCATGCATACAAACACCCCACGCACACGCACCCTCCCTAGCTACCTATCTATATCGCGTGCGCACCGCCTACATACCAAGCAATCCAGTGGATGGAGATAGCGCTCTGCTGGGAACAGGGAGCCTCCCTATGACGCGTATACAGCCCCCTTCGACGGTCTCTCCTTCGCCCACCCAGATCCTGAACCCGCCTCCTGCGCCAAAGCACTTGCTTGGGCCACCGCGTCTATTGAACACCTGGAAAACCGAGCCACACCCGCAATTACGCTCATGATACTCCCGCAACACAGTGGGCCCGCCATGCGAGGCCTTGCCAGTGCCCACGTCACCCCCCTAGCGCACATCCCCGCCGGGACACCCGCTGCGGCCTTGCTTGAAGGGCTCGGGACCACGGCCACCACGGACAGCGGCAAACGGGGCTTGCTACTTCTCCTCATCGCTAACACCACCGGCGTACAGGCGTTAAACTCTAACGGCAACCTTGCGCGGCTTCAGAAAGCCCTGACCGACCTTGGGGCCACACCCCCGACACCCCTTACAACACCGACACAGCGCACACCCGCCGCCTGGCCGGCCCGGGTCACCCTCCCCCGCGACCGAACCCCCAACGTAACCAGACCTTACTCTCACCGCGCCAAAACCCGCGCTCAACAACTAACCAGCTGCAACGCGCCCCCACGGCGTAGCCTCCACACCTGCCCTGCGCCTCCGCCCACCCTCTCAGCCCTCTACGCCGCGCGCGCCGACTACCCCGTCACCTCCCCATACCTGCACAACTCAGACGAAATCATATGGACGGATGGATCGTGTATCAAAGCGGCTGCGGGAGAAGATGGCCGCGAAATGAACCAACTGGGGGCATGCGCATGGTCCCAACCAACAGGACACGTTTACATCGACCCGGGCGGCCTCAACAGCACTAACACCATCCAGAGGGCCGAACTCTCCGCTATACTAGTAGCCCTCGAGCATTTCAGGCCCCGCCTACAACTCTTCGGGTACACCAAATTGACGATAGCCAGTGACTCCCTTGTCTCCCTCTACCTCATCCGCCGGGCCCTGCATGCGCCGGAACGACTCCTGCTCTCCAAACACAAAGGGATCTTAGACCGCATCCTACACGAACTACAGCAATACGCCGAGGCAGGCGTCCCTGTCCAGCTACTGAAGGTACGCTCCCATACGGGGCTCCACGGAAACGAGGAGGCAGACAAGGGCGCCGCCGACGTAGCAGAACGCAACGCCAACGCCATGGCACAAGCCACCCACCTTGAACAGGACGAGCCGTGGACCAAAATATGGTGGCCCAAACGAAACCATGACGACTACTACCTGAGCGACCTCAACCGTGGCGTTCTGTCCTCCTTACCCATCCACGCACAAGTGGGCTTCACCAACAACACACCCGTGCAGGCACGATGGGAAGCCGCGGCTGCGAGTATGTGCCCTAGACTCAGCAACCGTACCCTCTCGAGCAAAACACGCCACCCCTGGCTCATCAAACAGATCCTCTATGCCAGATACGGATACCTCTTTAACGCCCAGCTCAAACGCCGGTACCGACTGGGAGGGAACGGCAACTGCCCGCTGTGCCAGACACCAGACTCGGGAAGCCACATACTGGGAGGGTGTACACACCCCAAAATGAAAGGAGCTTACATCAATCGCCACAACTGGGCCGTTCAAAGAGTCGCTAAGTGCTTGTCCAAAGGCAAATTTAGCGGCGGATACATGGTCATGGATGCAGGCCCGCTCGCAGACCTCCCAGCCTACGCCTCGGCCCAGCGCCCGCCCCCCTGGATGTTCCCCCCCAACACCCCCGCGACCCTCATAGACAAACTCCGCCCGGACATACTCTTCGTACCCAACCTCTCCATCCACGATGCTAACCAGGAGGACTACCGTCCACCCCGCAACAAAAGGGGAATGCCCGTCTACATCATCGAAGTTGGGTACAGCTCAGACATTGGGAACGAAGACAAAAGCGAAGAAAAAGCCCGACAACACCGCGAGCTTAAACAGCTGCTGGAACAAGCTGGCTGGACGGTCCACTACTCCGTGGGCGAATGTTTGGCACTTGGCTTTACAGGGGCAATCCCCCAAAACTTGAACTCCCTCCTCACCGACCGCCTGGGTGTGACCAAAGCAGCAGCACGCACATGCGGCGAAGAACTCCACGACAACGCGGTCAGTACTGCCGGCGGTATCATAAAAATGCGCCGGATTATGGAACGGGAGCTACAGAAACGAGGGGGCTGAGGCCCCTCCCCATTTTCTCTGTGCCCCCGGGGTGCGTGGTGAGGTGAAAGCGCGAGGGGGGCGGGCCCCCTTGCCCTAGTCACCTTGCCCCGTTAATCCACGCCAGGCCCTACGGGCCGGCGTTTCCTTATTATTATTATTATAACAGGGAGCCTCCCTCCGTCGGCCACCACTCTGGACCCGAGCTCTCACTCATGGGCGTCCCTCCGGCGCGTTCATTGCCCCGCCACCCCTAGCGTGCCCATCCGCCGCCTCAGGGCCTTCAGACCCGCCCTCCACCCCGCCCCTTGTCCGGTGGGGCAATCTTAGATGACCCTTGCGCGCTTGCTTGCGTGCTTGGGCTGTCCTCTCTTGTAACACCATGGCAATCTTGTCCAGCATGCACCTCCACCCCAACCCATCCTTCACCATTCATCGAGCACCGTTCACCACCCACCCTCCGCCACCATCCAGTCTTACAGCCTCCCTGCCGACCCCACCTCGTTAAGTTCCCTTCATACATACATACGCGCCCTTTGCAAAACCTTCTCCATCCACCGCCCCTCACCGTCGCCTCCCCTCGCCCACCCCTCAGGCACCCCTTTGAAGAGAAGCTTGCCCATTGCATTTGACGTGGTGCCCCAACCCATCTTTCGCTGACGGACCCTCACTTCCCCACAGGATGGTTTGGGGCATCAACGGAACCGACGGCCGGGTCAAATGGCAGTTCAAAGCCAAGGGCTCCACTGTGAATACAGAGCTGCCGGACCAACTCCCCATCGATCCCCAGAGTGGCCTCTTCTATGTCTCGGACGACAGCGGCTTCCTGGTAAGCTAGTGAATGAACCCTTGTACTGCTGTACCGTTAGTACCGTGTGTGCCTCATCATGCCGCCACCCGCCCCACACACCCAGTGCACGCGGCCTTACTGGATGGCGTGCGTGCCTCACATTGATGCCGCTGCGCAGTACGCCGTAAACGCGAGGACAGGGGCAATGGCCTGGACATCCACCTTCA
Source organism: Chlamydomonas schloesseri (assembly GCA_016834595.1). Lineage (NCBI taxonomy): Eukaryota > Viridiplantae > Chlorophyta > Chlorophyceae > Chlamydomonadales > Chlamydomonadaceae > Chlamydomonas > Chlamydomonas schloesseri. The sequence goes on from JAEHOD010000004.1 coordinate 3,199,462, forward strand.
CGGAAACCATCGAGTAAGCACGCGCTTTGATAGATGACACTGTGCACGGCTGTTGCCCGTGCGCGCGCGTGTCCAAGCAACGCCATGCCCATGCCCATCCCATTACACGCACGCATGCAGAAACGCGCGCTTCCGCCGAGCCGTGCAAGCGCTGTGGAAGGGCGTGCTCTTTGTCCAGCCCATGGGCTGGCTGGATGACCCGCCTTATCTTGGAAAGCTGGATGCCCTAAATGCGACCACGGGCGAGCTGCTGTGGCGCAAACAGTACGGGCCTGTGAGTAGTGCTGATAGTGCTGCTGGTGTTGCTTGAGACGTTGGAGGTGTTGCTGGTGCGGACACGCGTGCGGCCAGTAGACAGGCGGCAGTACAGAAACATGCGAGCTGCGTTTACCCCGCCATCCAACTAATCGCCGGGCCCTTCTCCACCGCTCCGCCTACCCCGCAGGGCACGTGCGGCTTTGTGATGACCGACAATGAAATCGTGTTTGGTTCTATGCCCTATGGCGGCCCTGAGTTGCAATTAACTGCCCTGGATGAGCGTTTCAATGAGGTGCGACTGCACCAGGGTCAGGCCATGCCTGCAATACAGTAAAGTCGTCTTGCATGGCAATGTCTGGGTCGGCCGGCGGGTCGATCGGCGGTGATTCCAAATCTTCAAGCAAGTCCCGCTCGCTCCCTAATGCGTACACGTATCCCTAGCGGTGTTTTGCCTCGATCTACAATTGTAATGTTGCATCGCTTGTGCTTCCATGTACATGCATGCCCGTTATGCACAGGTTTGGCGTGTGCGGTCACGCGGCCGCTATTGTGAGTCGCCGCTGATGTCCCTGGGTGGCACGCTCTACGTGCTCCAAACCATCATGCCCGACAGCGATAACGCGATCCCGGGCGCATTCCTCCCAACCTCGAGAGACGGGTTTCCCCTGGCTTTGTGGGCGATGCCTCTCCAAGCTGGCCAGCAGTGTCCGCACGGCAAAGGTGGGTAATGGCTAGCTTGCGTGTATGACGCCGGTGTAGGCTCATGTGCCGGGTACGGGTCTGCGTGCCATCCAGCAACTATCAGCGTCAGCAGGCATGACATCCCTGTCCCCCCGCATATGAGGCGAGGCCAATGCATGTCACAGCCAGGCCACAGGGTACAGATGGGGCGCTGGCTGTTATTGCTCACATCCCAGCGCGGTTTTTGCCCATCACACATGCCCACTGCTGGCAACAGGAGGCGCCGCCGGCAGCGGTGTCGAGCAGTCCTTGCCGCCCTCGCGGCCACCCTCGCCGCCTTCACCCTCGTCTCCTCCACCCGTAGCATCCCCTATTCCGAGATGCTGGACGTGAGTTGGTCTATCTTGTTTGCATGCATGACGGGCTGGGACAGGGTCTGGGAGCGAGGATAGCAGGCGGTCCGGGATTATTGAACAGCAGACCATACGGCCACTTGCAAGTTGATGATGGCTGCTTGATGCCCATCCACCCATCATCCCGTTCGGTCCCGTGATATTGTCTCTGCTCGTCACTAACATAGGAGCACGAGCCCAGCGCTGCTTCTGGGTGCGCCAGCTACCGACGGCGTGAGGGTTTACGCCCAAGACAACCGAGGGGTATGCATAGCCACGTACCTGGAAACCGGTGAGCAAGCGAGCCCCCGTGACTCGTGGGTGCAAGTGCGCAGCAGCAGGGAATCATGCGAGCAGGGCAACCTAGGTGCTGATGATGGATCACTAAGCGGCGGTAGCTTCCATCCAAGGCTATCTATGTTGTCGATCGCTTGTCACACGCCGCAGGCATCGTGGCGTGGCGTGCCAACGTGGGAGAGGGCCTGGCCTACCCCGCGAACCTGCTGGTGGCGGATGGCATCGTGTTTGTGGGCGGGGCCGACCGCGTGAGTAGTTGGTGAGGCGGACAGGTGCCGCTAGAAAGCAGGTCTCATCAGCAGTCTCTGCGTACGTCTTGCCACTATATATCAAGGGACCTAGCGATCTTGCGTCGGCCATTGGCAGTGCTTGGTGTCAAATTATTATTCCCCGACCTCGCTGCTGCGGTGCAGACTATCCGCGGCCTTAACGCCAGCACGGGCATTGAGTTGTGGCGTGTGGACGTGGGTGTCAAGCCAGGCATGGGCATCATCACGGGTGGCTTCTACGGTGCGTGCATGCGTGTGCATGGTTCTTGCTTGCTTGATTCGAGTGTAGTAGTGAGGTTTATCGGGCTCAGCCTCGAAAACGAAGCGCCGCAGGTCCCTGTACGTGCGTGCGTGCCCACTCGCTTGTGGTTTCCCTCCCTATCCGCGCATGCAGGTCTCCCCGCGTACGACAAGGGGGTGCTGTACATCGGCGCCTCTGACGGTATCCTGTACGCCCTCAATGGCTCAACGGGACAGGAGCTCTGGGTCTACGTTGCGGTGAGCGTCAGCCGTGCGTGCGGCGGGCGGGATGTATGGCAGATGTCATTGTGCGAAGTGTGCACAGCAACCCTCCATTGTTGCTTCTGCCTGCTGATATCCCGTACTAACCCCCCACCACGACGCCGTACCCCCTGCTATAACCTCTACATACCCCAACTGGCCTGATTACCTGCTCCGATCCACGCGCATGTACAGCTGCCGTACCACATGGACTCACTGCGGCTGATGGACGGCATCATCTACACCGTGGCGCACACGGGGGAGTACATCGCAGACCAAGAAAAGGCTCGGTACCTAGCCCTGAACGCCACAGATGGCACAGTGCTCATCTCGCGAGACGAGAATGGTTTCACCTCTGAGTCGGGTGTTGTAAACATCATTGATGGTGAGGATTGACAGATAGGCCACCGGCGGGATGAGGGCCATTTACCGTGTGTATTTTTGTCCATAGGATCCAGCAGGGTACCCAGAGTAGTGCATGGGCTTAGTGGGCTCAATCCAGGGCGTGCCACACCCAGCAGCAGTTGTCGTCAGCACCCGAATCAGTTAGCAGTTGACACTTGTCGTAGGCCCACGTGCCCTTCATACGCGATCGTGCTAACGCTGCGCCTACCCGCCTCATCACTGCATGGTGTATGCGCTGTATGTGCCACAGGAGTCTTGATTGCGGGCTTTGCAACGCCCACCACCAACGATCTCCGTGCCTTCACCACTGGACCGGGCGGCGGCGATCTCGCCTGGACCGCGCCAGAGATCACAGACACCGCGTGGGTTTGTTGGAAGTGTCGAGTGCGTGTCATGTAGCTGCAATGGCAGCGGGCGTGTATCTCGCGCATGGCATGGCGGGGCACCCATATATGTGAAAGTGCGTTCGCTGCGTTGTTATAGCTTGGTTCGGGCGCGTGCGGGCCAGACAGGTAGGCCACGAATGAGCCGCTTGGCATGTTCTCTGGCCATCTTTGCCGCCCCTTCTACCCCTTCGAGCCTCATCCGTCGATGGCTGGGTTCAAGGCGCGGGGCTGGGGTTCAAGGCGCGGGGCTGAGTGGGGAGTTGGACGTGTCAGTTACAGCTGGGTAGATCCACTGGCGGTCCGTCAAACAGACGCAACAGCCACTTGACATTTTCTCCTCCTATCTCCTCCCCTGCTGTGCATTCCCCGCCTCCTCCTCATCCTGCTGCACCTACAGGATCGAGAGCATTCTTGTGGTCAAGGACGTGGCCGACCCACTCATCAGCGAGGGCGTCATCTTCTTCGGCAACGACGCGGGCGAGGTGATGGCGCTGCGGCTGCGGGACCAGTCGCTGTGGTGGAAGGTGGATCTCAAGGAGGTCGCGATCCGGCAGGAGATCCCGCTGCCCAGAATCTGGATCCAGGTGCGATCAACTAGACGCAACCTGCCCAGGGGCTCGCTGCTAGTCGGTCATGCATCGTGCAGCGCCGCATTACCGGTGGGCGGGCCAGCGGTTTCACGATCAGCAGCCAGGGCAAGTGCCACGCATGCACCCTGTGCCGTCCCCACTACCCTACACACGTGTGCATGATTAGCTCAGACAACAGCAGAGGGCCACCACCATGTATGTCATGTACCCGCACCCCTGCAAGTTACACTTCCGTCCACGCACTGCATCTCAACCCACCCCGCCGCTCTCCACGCAACAGCCCACGTACTCCGCCGGCCGCCTGTACGTGGCCACCTCCGTCGGGCTCTTCGTGCTGGACGCCGCAACCGGTACGTGCAGTGAACGAAAGTCTTTTTTGTATTGTGACACGGCTTGATTCATGGCTGCACTAGCTTGGTAGACGGATGCGGGTACACAACAGACCCTACCTGTTACGTATCCAAACGTTTCATTATTCCCCTCTCACGCCGCGTCCAAAACTAACTCCGCGCAGGCGAGTTCCTCTGGGGCGACCTCCGCAACCGCACCCCCGCCAAGGTGCTGGTCCTAGAGCACGCCGAGGGCCCGCAGGTCATCTACTTGCGCTATCTGAACTACATGGAGTCCCGCACAGCAGCGTGCCCGCCTGGCGGGGCGGCGGGCGGCATCTCGTCCCTTGCATTGGCCGAGGAGAAGGGCCCAGCAGCGCCCTCTCCCAAGCCCACGCCTTCCCCCGCGGCGGGCAGCCAGACCAGCAGCCCCACGCCGCTGCCCGGCAGCTCCTCACCACAGGAGATTCCGTTGCCGTCTCGCACTCCGTCGCCCTCGCCCTTGCCTTCACCCTCACCCTCACCGTCACTGCCGAAGCCTCAGCAGCCAGCCGGCGGCAGCTCGTGCCCCGTGTGTCCGCCAGCAGCCGCCGCCAACTGCTCCTCGGCGCCGCAGCCGCAGCCGCCGACCCAGTCTCCGGCCGCTCATGAGCTTGCGGTTTCCATAGTCCTGGGCGCTGTGCCCGCTCCGCTCCTGAAGCTGGACCGGAGCTCACAGGATCAGGTGGCGGCGGCGGTGGCCAAGGCCATCGGTGCCAAGCTGCTGGGGAGCTCGGGCCGTGTGCAGGTGACGGGCGTGGCATATAGCGGCGGCAGCAGCAGCACGCAAGCTACCGTGAGGCTGCTGGTGAGCGGGCTGCGCCGTGGCGACGCTGCTGCCGATGCCGCTGCCGCCCTGGAGGAGGCGGTGCTGGGCGGCAAGCTGCTTCGCGCTGTCGCCTCACCGCACGGCAAGGCCGGCAGCGGTGGCGTGCTGGCATATGCGGTGGTCAAGACGATGATTGCAATGGTTCAGTAGAGTGCTTAAGTGCCAGTAATGCAAATGGGGATATGCATGAATGTTGGAATTTCGCGGTCTTTGGTGCAGGTTTATCCGCCCGGTTTAGTGGTATATGGTAGGCTCGTTACATCATTTGCACTGTGATTGGCTTGCTTAGTTGTCCCTGGTTCTCCCAGGCTTATAATGTTTCACACGTTCGCAACGATCTCGCCATGCAACGTTCTCCCCGTAGCACAACCTTGGTATTCCCCGCAACATACTCGTGACACGTTCACTGCAAGCAATAAAATACTTGCGTACGCCTTTCCATAGGTCATGGCGTGGATTTAGGGAGCCTACGCGGTGAGGAGGGCAATGTGCTGCGTTACTAAGTGGCCACTCGATTTGAGTAGGGGCATGAACTGCATGCGGGTCCACGAAAAGCAACGAGGAGACGGTCGGGGGGAAAGACATGTGAAGAGGACGGGTTGGCGGGTACGTGCCGTGACACACGCGATGTGCACGTCGCGTGTGTTGGACTGTTGGACTTCGCGGACCGTTCGCTGCGGGCTATTTTGCCCCCAATAAGTTCCAGGAGTTTATAATATATATAATTACGTAAGTATACGCGTGCACACTTGGGTGAGCTTGTGGGTGCCGTGGGTGGTGATTCCGTTTGATGGCTCGCGGGCCCATTTTTTTTTGAGGCGTTAATGTTACAGCTGTGGGCCTGCCTCCGACCCGGGCCCGACACACGGCCTCTGCAGCCTACCAGTCTCTGGACTGGCGAGAGCGCTCACAAAAACAGCGCTAGAAACCCAAGCCCACGGCTGACCTGCCCTACCCGCGCACAGCAAGCCTAGCCGCGAAACGAGAAACGCCTCCCTGTGCTCTCCTGAGCCCACAGGACCAGGCGGTGTGGAGACAGCTCGCGCACATAATACCTCAAACGAAACCCCCGACAAGAGACAACCCGAAGACGAGCAACCCACGCGCGCGCTCCCCTGGGGGCTACCAACGCCTGGGAACACACGTGTCACCCTTCTGCTACTCATCAGCAGGCCACACGTAGCAAGAGGGACAGGGCCGGCGAGAACGCTCAAAGCCGCCGCACCTAGCCGCCAAAGCTACAGCCCAAACCACCAACTCAATCGAGTCACCTACCGCAGAGGGGACAAGCACGCAACCGAGCGCCTACCCGCCACCACAAGGGTCGTGAACAAACGTCACCGTCAACGGTACCACCCACACACACACGTACACACACAAACCGCGTCTCATCTACACTCTATCTAGCACTGCTTATAAGCAGCAGTTGCGAGCTGACAAGACTTGACTAAGCAGGTTGCTGAACCTTAATGCGCCCGCCCTGCACGGCTAGCAGGGGGTGCGCTGTGCCTACCTCCCTCCACCCCTTCCTGGGCACCCCTAATCTTGCGAAGTCCTGCAGCCGCCTCCAAAACCCTGTCACCGCTTCCGCTTTAGCGATTTCTACCGGCTCAGTCTCCATACCCTCTGGGGGCCCTGCGTTGGTAACTGCCCTCAACCTCGTCCGGGCGCGTTCCATGGCCGAGAGGGCGGCTATTACCACCACGTCCCACACTGCTTGCTGCACTCCGTGAGGCGGTTCTGCTAGCCATAGCTGCTGCCGAGTGATGGTGTTCGCCATCGCCGCGTTAATCTGCTCCAGCACTGCCTGCGCCACGGGACACTCCCAGAAGTGATGTGCTCGCGGCGAGCAGGGTGCGCCGTGCGTTCCTCCGTGGGCGCCGCATCCACACGCTTCCTGCTGCTGGGCTCCACTGACGTGGCTGTTTCCAGCCAACGGTACTCCATCCACTGCCAGTCGCCACAGGACCTCCACGTGTTCCCGTTCCCACCGTATGTGCCACATCCTGCTCAGCATGGCGCGCACAGGGTTCGTGCCTGTAGGCGTGGTCGCAGTTGTCACCGCTGCGTTTGTCGTGGTGGCTGCTGCCTCGCCTCTGGCTTCCCTGGCGAAGTCCGCGTGTAGCTGGGTCCGCCGCTGTTCGATTGGTCGCATTAGCATCGCCGTGGCCTGGCTGACTGTTAAGCGCTGGAGCCTTATGGGCATCAGCAAGCCCCTGCGCCAGCCTAGCCTGCCTACTATCTGAGCCCGCACTGCCTCCGTCGTCTGCGCCGGCGGCTGACCTCCAGCGCTGAGTTGCTGCTCCACTTGCTCCGCCGCTGCTCGCCATTCTGGGCTGATGTCTGCAAGTAGCAGCTGGATAGCCTGCAGCGTCGGGCTCCTTCTGAAGCCTTCCGGCGCTGTGGGGGAGAGATGCTGACTGACCCACTGCCGCCATTCCTCCGTGTCGGCTGGCGGTGTCCCTGCTGCCACCAGGGCCCCCAATCTCACAGCGTCCCCCACTGTCTTGAGGGCGTGGCACGTGCTGAGACGCACGTGGCGCTGTTCCATACCTGGTCTCGGTGGTGCTGGGGGCTCGGCTCCCTCCGGGCTGAAGTCGGGATCCGCGCTATTCTCTTCTGCTTCCGCTGCCCGTTGGTTATTGGGCAGCAACGCGTTGGCCCAGAGCGGTGCCGCCCAGCACCAGTCTCCTGCTGCCATCGGCTGCTCCTCCACGTCTTCCAGTGGTGGCAAGTAGCCTAGTGCTGTGATGAAACGTGCCATGTCTGTGGGCAGGCCATGGGCTGGCCCTGGTCGGCTGTCTGCGTCCGCGCTGAGGGTGGTGACGGACGCCAGGCTGAGGTGCGGGTGATGCCTTTGAAGGTAGCACGTCACGACTTGCTCCCAGGGGTGACGTGCTGGCTCAGCCTGTGCTGCTGCGCCAGCCAGACGTGCTGCCCATCTCGCGTTGCGAGCCCTCAGGTGCAGGGTCAGCGGCAGTAGCCCAAAGCCTCCTGTACGCGGGTGGCCGTACAGTAGTGTCCGCGGGACTCCTGTCATGCGCTGGGTTGGGTGGTTAGGGTCCGTACGGCGGTCCACGACTCCCGCCGCTGCCCGCTCCAGCAGTTCCACGGTATCATCTCCCGGCATGCCCGCGTGCTCCATGTGCCACGTCACGGTTTGCAGGGCATACCCTGACGTGGACGCCGCCCTCCCAAAAGTGCTCAGCGGCAGGCGGGATATGCATCCCATCCGCCGCTTAGCCTCCTTGAGCCGGGCCGCCCAATCCGGTTGAGCGGGTTGAGGGCTGTTGTCCACCGGCACGTTAAGTGCTACTGCCACCGTCACCAGGGCCGGTTGCTGCAGCTGTGTCGGCGCGGTTGCTGTTGGGGGCTGTGGTGGCTGCTGGGCGTTGTGGTGTTGCGTCTGGGCGTTGGGCTGGTCTGCTGTGTCTGCGCCTACCTTCAGCAGCTGCACCTTGTCCAGGTTTAACCGCTGTCCTGACGCTGACGCAAAGACGTCCATTGCTGTGAGAAAGGGCCCCAGTGCTGCCATGCTGTCAAGCAGGACCTGGCAGTCATCTGCAAACTGCACCGCCGTGGTGACGTCTGCGCTGTTCAGGTCCAGTCTGATCCCAATGCCCTGGCTTCGCAGCCAGCATAGCAGCGCTTGGGCCACGAATAGGTACAGCACCGGTGCCAGGGGGCAGCCTTGCCGTACGCCCAACTCCATGCTCACGGGACGGGATAGGCTGCCGTTGACTAGCGCCTGGGCGACTGTGGATGACAGAAGCAGGGAGACCCACCCCCGGAGCTTGGGCCCTGCGCCCAAGTGTTCCATCGCCTGCAGCAGGAAGCTGCGGTCCACCGTGTCGTACGCCTTGGCGAAGTCCAGGAAGGCAATGACCGCTGAACGGCCCTGCTGCTTCAGGAGATGAGGGATGTGGCGGAGCGTGTGGATGTTGTAGCCTATCAGTCTGCCGCTGAGGAAGGCTGTCTGCTCCACGTCAATCACCCGGCCAAGTTCATTCCCCAGCCGTGTGGCTAGTATCTTCGCCAGCATGCGGTAGTCGGAGTTGAGTAGGGTGATGGGTCGGTAGTTTCCGGCTAGCTTCGGGTCCCCCTTCTTGTACAGCACCGTGATGATGCCATCCGTGAATCGTGGCGGCATGACTCCGGATTCACCGATTGCCGAGTATAGCGCCGCTAGCAAGGGAGACAGTCTGGTGCGCCCCACCTTGTACACGTCCGCTGGTAGCCCGTCCCATCCTGGGGCTTTGCCAGGTGGCGTTCGCTTGAGCGCCGCCGCCACTTCAGCTGGGGATACTGCGGAATTTCCCACGATATCATCTGCTTCTGGGGCCAGGCGGCGGGGATGGGCGTCCAGGGCGCTGAGAACTCGGGATAAGGGATCCGCATCGGGTAGCGGCGTGGGTGGTGGTGGCGTTGGCTTGCGCGAGACGTCACGCCAGTACTCTGCCACTACTTGAGCGACCGCCGCAGGTGTCGTGACCAGCGTGTGCGGCTGGCTGGGCAGCCGCAATGCTGTGGGTCCGTTGTTGTTGCTGCGCCCGGGGTGGATGAGTGCGGTAAGGTTACCGTTGGGCCGCTCGCCTGACCGGATGAAGGCTTGCCTTGCTGCCAGGTAGGCCGGCTTTGCCTCAGCCCTCATAGCAGCCGCCAGCTCCGCCTCCGCATCTACCGCTGTTGCCAGGCGACTGGTGTTGCCTGGCGCCGCTGCCAGCGCCGCTGTCGCCTCCGCCGCTGCCGTTCGCAGTTGCTGTACCGTGGCCCCAGGACGCCGGCGCCGCATCTGCGCTTCCCTGTTCAGTCCGGCTAGCTCTGCTGTCATGCGCCGCTTGAACCCAGGCCACCACTGGATGAGAGCTTGTGGGTGTTGGTCGGGCCCTACCGGTGCTGCTGCTGTTGCCAGCTGTAGCCAGCTTGTGAACCGGTCTTTCAAATCCTCATGCGCAGTGAAGTGGGTCCGCGTCCGGCGTGGAGCATCGCTGCGCCGACGGGGGGCGATGGGCTGCAGGTGCAGGACTGGGATTCGGTGGTCTGACGGTGAACCGGTGGCGATGAAGGCCCGCTGGGTTGCTGGGAGGGCATTGGAGGGGATGTAGATTCGGTCCAGCCTTGCCCCGCCCCGTGTATCCCCGGCGCCACGGTAAAGGTACGTGTACTCCCTCCTTGCAGCGTGCAGAGCTCGGAAGCTGTCTACAAGCTGAGCTGGCGCCGTCGAGTCTCTGAGTTGCTGTGTAAGGACTGCATCCAGGGGCCTGGGCCCCGACGCGTCCAGGCTGGGGTTTTCCACAAAGTTGAAGTCGCCCGCCAGGATAAGCGTGCTGCCTGCTGCTGTAGCATCCGCCGCCACAGCGTGTATCCCCTGGCTCAACACTGCCGTGCGAATTGTGTCCGCGTCCGCACGCGCGCGTTGGGGTAGATACGTGCCGGTCACCCAAAGTTTGTGCCCACACCAGTCAAGACTGCACGAGGCCATCCACCCTTCTGGCACGTCCTCCGGCACCTGCAGGGCAGTTGTCGCCAGACTGGTGCGCGCCAGGATAGTGACACCTGCTGTGTGCGGGCCCGAGCTCGAGAAGGAGCTAGCCGCTACGGCCCATCCCCGGATGTGCCGCCATGCTGCGGACGCTTGCAGCGCGTGTTCCAGCGCCGCCTGGTCGTCGTGGTTTTCGTGGTGTGTCTCAGTCAACACCACGACATCTAAGTCTAGTTCGGCCCAACTCTGGACTGCTGCTTCCAGTTTGCGTCTGGCTGCCGCCGTCGATAGACGTAGCCCTGCCACGTTGTGTGTGGCTACCCTCAGCGGCTGGGGTCTGCCGCCCCGGCCGCCGGGTGTTTGCTGCTGTTGGGGCATTCTAGTCGTCCAGCAGGTTTGCCGGGAGCAATACAGCTGCAGGGTGGTCCGCTGCTGGGCTGCAAGGCGACATGAGCTGGAAGGGTGGGGGCGGTGAGGCCGTGTCCTGCTGCGTGCCGGGTTTGTTGCCGCGTGTGTGGCTGCGGGAGCTGGCCCGGCTGCTGCCGCCCGCGTTCACCCGAGTGGTGGCGCCGCAGTTCCAGTGCCGGCGTGCCTGGAACTCCTGATCAGTCTCCAGGCCCCCTGTGAGCTGCTTGAAGCGCCAGTCACCGCCAGTCTCCGGGTGCGGTGTGCTCATCAGCTGTTGGATGCTGCCTAGCCGCTCATCGAACTCCTCCTGGCTCTCGCCTGAGCGCATAGGCCAGGCATATCTGCCGCCTAGGCTGCGACCACGGCTGCGGCTGCGGCTGCGGCTGATGCTGGTGTGCCGTTTGGGTGAGCGCTCCGCCGATGGCGGCTTGTCCTCATCGCGTGAGCGCACCCTGCCGCGGTCGATGGGGGTAGCTAGGTTGCTGTGGGATAGGAGCGCTGGGCCCACCGGGGGCGGTCTTGGGTCCCGTGGTGCCTGTCCCATTCGTGTAGGGGCACCGAGAATGGGGTGCTGGCTCATCACCGCCTGCGTCTGGGTTGCGGTTGGTGCCTGGGCCCCCGACTGGCGCGGTGGTGCTGGCGCCTTCGCCGTTGCTGCTGTTGCTGGCGCCGTCGGCGGCTGGCCCTGTCCCGATTGGGGCTGTTGCTGACCCGCCGGCGCCAGCGCCGTCACCGTGTGCTGCGGGGGCAAAGGCGGTGGTGGCAGCGGTGGAGGTGGTGGAGGTGGTGGCGGCGGCGGCGCGGCCGCGGCCGTGGCTGTAGCTGCTGTCGTCGTCAGCGGCTGGCCCTGTCCCGATTGGGGCTGTTGCTGACCCGCCGGCGCCGGCGCCGTCACCGTGTGCTGCGGGGGCACAGGCGGTGGTGGCGGCGGTGGCGGCGGTGGCGGCGGTGGAGGTGGTGGCGGCGGCGGCGGCGGCGCGGCCGCGGCCGTGGCTGTAGCTGTTGTCGCCGTCAGCGGCTGGCCCTGTCCCGATTGGGGCTGTTGCTGACCCGCCGGCGCCGGCGCCGTCACCGTGTGCTGTGGGGGCACAGGCGGTAGGGGCGGCTGCGGCGGTGGAGGTGGTGGCGGTGGCGGCGCGGCCGCGGCCGTGGCTGTAGCTGCTGCCGGCTGGGTTTGGCCCTGCCCTGCTTTGGGCTGCTGCTGGCCCGCCGGCCCCGCTGCTGTGGCAGTTCCGCCTTGTTCGCTGTTCGCTGCTGCCGCCGCCGCGGTCTTTCCCGGCCGGCTGTAGTGTTCCGTCGCCGGCTGCTGCGCCGTGCTCATGCTGGCCAGCGCCCATAAGCGCCAGTGTCGGACCTGCTTGCGGTTCTCCACCAGGATCTGCTCGTGGCGTGGCGCGGGGCTCTGGATTGTGTACTCGTACGGCTCGGGCAGGACAATTCGGGCCTGCACCTCCGCGCCTGCGACGCTCGGCAATAACCGGACAGGTGTTGCGGCTTCAGGGAGCTTTGGTGCGTCCGCGGAGGTCACCAGCATCACATCCGCTCTGTCGGTGGGGCACCCGATGTACTTTATGTGCTTGGTGAGTAGGCCGGGGTACGTTGTCATGGCTGCAGCCGTTAGCACCGCGCGCTCCGGGTGGTACGGCATCCCTGCTAGCTGGTAAACGGTGGGCGCGACCTTCTCCCAGCCTACCAACCGGACCGTCACGTCCAGAGGTATGGTGTCCGTGCCGGTTAAAGTCATCCGGCCCAGGTACAGGTATCCGTCTAGCGCCACCGGGGAGGCTGACGGCGGCCCGGCCGAGTTCACCAGGCGCTCCAGCGTGCCGGGTGGCGCGTACACGTTGACCCGCGCGATGATGATTCTGCCGTCCTGGTGGACCCAGCTTAAGCTCTCTTTGACTCGCACTTCCCCGCTGATTCCTTCTGCGGCGTTGACGCCTGTCACCCTCGCGACGAATGCCCTCGGGATGTTGCCGAAGGCGCTCGCGAATTTTGCGTCCTTCAGCTGTTTGTCCTTGTCCCGATCTTTTGCGAGCGCAAATTGGACCTGGTAGCTAAAACCAGGTTTTACGCCTCCGCTGGCTGGCTCCGCGCGCGATGCATGTGAATGTGAGCTCGCCCGCTGTCGGTTGCTCTGCCGGTTCATTTTCTAAGTCCTGTGTTATGCTAGTAAGTCATACATGCTCGAAAATCGCCTAACGGGCAGAAAGCCGTGTTGCGTCGGTAGAATGCGAAGGGTGCTTGCAGTTGACTAGTGCAGGGGCTAAGGGCTAAGGTACTATAATATATGTTGTCGGGTGGTAATTTGACCATGACGTCCAAGTGTGCCAGCACTGCGGGACTGTGTGGGTAAGTCAGCAGCAGTGGTTGCCTGGACAAGGAACTCCTTGGCGGTGGTTTGCTGAGCAGAAACGCCATTGCAGTATTCCTGATGAACGCCTCAAACATGAGCGATACCCTATTTTTGCGAAATGCCTCGGCCCCCTCAAGGGCCGCGACGCCAACTCGGCGACGAACATGCGGCACGCACTCGTGGAGATGCTGCTGGGCAATGAGCGCCCTGCGGCGCTGCGGCCTGGTGGTGGTGGTGGTGGTGGTGGTGGTGGTGGTGGTGGTGGTGGTGGTGGTGGTGGTGGTGGTGGTGGTGGTGGTGGTGGTGGTGGTGGTGGTGGTGGCCCGGGGCCTGGCGGCGGTGGCCCCGGCCCCAGTGGTCAAGGCCCAGGGCCTGGCGGCGGAAGCCCAGGGCCTGGCGGCGGCGCCCGCGGCCCCAGTGGCAGCAGCCCAGGGCCTGGCGGCGGCGGCCCGGGGCCTGGCGGCGAGTGTGTGCATGTGCGGAGCGGAGGGGTCGGGCAAGGCCACATGGAGGAGGAGAGCGCGGAGCCGCCCAAAAAGCGGCGCCGGCACGCGGGCTGATATTGCTGGCCGGTGTCTTAGTTGGCGGTCCACGGGCGAGTGAGAGCACGTGATATAGGCAGCATGATTAGTGTGGCTGTTTAATCGTGCTGTGGCTTGACCATCTGAATTAGCGACTGCGCACCCGGCTGGCAGTGCCTGCACATTGCACAAACCGACCCCGGCTATGTCCGGGAGATGAGGTACTATCGAACACCTTCGGCCTCAGACGGTGGATGTGGTGCGGGATCAGCCCGCTTTTCCCGTGCTTCACGGGGACCACCTCCCTTGTCGAAGCGGCGACGACCCAACCCTGGTAACGCCGTCGGGCTGCGACGGTTCTAAGCTTAGGCCGACGGTTCGAAGCGGGCGGCGACGGCCCCTAACTTGGAGGTGTCAAATTGCGACGGTTCTAAGCTTAGATTGTCGGCGCTGCTTGACTGCTGAACGGTGTAACGCCTGAGGCTCGCGCCAGGGGTATAAGAGGCCTCCCCTAGCCGTCACCGCATATATACCCAGGCTTGCACAGACTTGCACGCAAACTCGCATACTCAAGTCACCCGGTGAACTCTGATTCTGACCCTGTGTCTAGCTCTATGCGAGCCCCTTGTAAGTAACTGTGTGCCTTCCCCTCTCCCCAGTCTCTCTGCCGCGGTTCCCTTGGCCAACGTGCCACAGCTAAGCCCTCAGGGCCCCTCACGGCAGCTGGACAGCCGTCTGCGCACAACCTCCTTCGTCGCCCCTCTCCCCCTCACAGGCTCGCAGGAACCAAGCCAAGGCGCCGCGGCTGCCCCAGCGCACCCCGCTTTACAGCCTCCTCGCCCTCTGCCGCGAGCGAGTGTGTCAGCCACACGAGCGAGAGCCCTTGTGTGTGTTTCGTGACAGCCGCGTCCTGTCACCCGTGCCGCTGCCTCTCCGTCCCCTCTCTACCTCTTCCCCGCAGCGTGCCGCTACCCCTGCAGCGCCTTCTCCTTTTCTTCTCGCCCTCAACAGCGACCGAGGGTGCCACACGAGCGAGCCCTCATGTGTGTGATTGTGACAGCCGAGCCCTGTCACCTGCTTTCCCTACCGCCGTGTCCTCTTTCCCTCTCGGTCAGCCGCGCGCTGCCTCACCTGCAGCACGCCGCGAGCCTCCGTTTTACACAACATTCCGCCGCATCTCGATTAAGTTGACAGCGCTTCCGCACCACGCTTTCAATATTTAAGCAGCCAGCTCCACACTCTACGGTATCGGACCAGCCTGCTTCCGCGTCTCATTCCGCTTCCGCTTCCGCAGTCTGCGATACACACGCGCCCTGTCCACACACAGCCGCGTGGAAAAGGTTTGCCACACGATCCTTGGGCACGCCAGGCACGCAGATTCGCATCCCTCTCATTGCAAAACAATTGTGTAGTGGATGTGTTCTGTGTAGCCCCGGCGGGTTGCCTGCACAGCAAGCCCCCCTGTACAAGCGTCTGCTGCCATGCCGAGTCGGGGATGACGGGCGCATGTCGCCCGTATGGAGGCCGGCTACGGTATCCGACTTCCATGGGTGTGAGGCCCTCACACCCATGGCAGTGCCAGTATCTTCCTTCTACCGTTAGAAATTTGCCCCTTTTCGGCCGAAAACGTAGACGCTTTCAGGGGTTGGTGGGGCGCACGTCTACGGGAGGTAGACGTTTTGGCACGTTTTGGTGCGGAAAAGAGGGGGGAGGGTAGAAATGTTTTTAGGGGGTTTGGGGGTTTGCCCCCCAAGAAAATGTTTTCGGGTAGATAAGCGGGCATCTACACGGTAGTAGACACCGGGGGCCCAGGGGCATCTACAAGATACGGGCACTGAGTCAATGGACAGTCAAGCTGAACATGCCTCAAACCACGAACCAGTCAGGCCCCTAGAAGCAAAGAAGGGCTTCCCCTCACTCTCTATTCAACCAGAACTCTGTCACTGCTACCCCACCAAGATAACCCGCTTGGTTCAGCGGTTGCGAGCTGCTTGGATTGGGGATGTGTGTGCGGCTGGCTAGGGCGGACTGTGGCGGGAGGCAGGCAGCCTGGGAGGTAGGGTAGATGCGCTTCATTCGTGTCGACCGAGGGGGCATTGGTGGGGCCATGTTCGGCTGATGGCTGACGGTCAGCACTGGTGCACCCCCAGCTCGGTAACCTTGGTGGGCTCATCAGCACAGCACCACATTGCTGCTGCCCAACGCGAGCCATGGAGTACCCGCCCCATCCCCTTCTCCCCCCTTTCGCTTCTGGTTTCTGGAAAGAAATACCCCCCCCCCCCCCGACACATGCACACTGTTCCTGTCGTCATGTTAACCTGTAATGCCTGGATGCCCCCTCATCCGAACACAACAGCCTCAAGATGCACGACTGGGCGTATGTGCGGGCGGTGGTGACGCACATGCTGGCGGCCAGGCAGGCGCGGGAGGCTGCGCGGGACAGGGAGGCGCGGGAGCAGCGCAAGCGGGCGAGGGAGGCGAGGAGGGTGAGGGCGGGGAGGAGGTGGCGGAGGGACAGCTGCCAGTGGTGCAGGGGCAGGTGCAGGGCAGGGGGTGGGCGGCTCAGAGGCCGCGGGTGTTGGCAGCAGCAGCACAGCAGATGAAGGCAGAGGAAGTGTACGTGCTGTGAGGCTCAGGATTGACTTGGCAGCGCTGGCGGCTTGCCTAGCGCTGTGGACGTGTGTGATGTGTGCAGGGTCTGCAGTAGCCAGTAGGTTCGCTCTCGACGCTTGTGTCAGTGGCGTGGGGCCAAGGTGAGAGACGGCGATTCTGCACTTAGGATGGGTTCCGATGAGCTTGGGTTCTGGGTTCTGTTTGGCAGTTTGGGCCTGAGAAGAGCCACCCCGGACATTGGCACTTCACTCTCCGCAACCGTATTACTAAACATCGCCCGCATGCAAGGCTGCCGACCCGCCCCGTCAGCAACTCGTCGTCTAGTGCACCCACACCGCCCTGGGCCCATGCCCAAGCGTGCTCGGCGCATGCCCCCTCGCCTCTTCCTGAGGTCTGGAAGGCGCCAAAAAGTGCGGTGCGGAGTTTGGGAGCTTGTAGCGCAGCGAGCCTGCGCCTTGCGCCGTCCCTTGCTGTGCCCCGTCCGCGGGGCCCACGCCCTGGCCTGCCCTGGCCGAGCTGTGCCGCCCACCACGAATCACACCTTCATCGTGGGGACGCATCGCACCGCAGCCAATCATGCCCTAATAGTAGTGTAACATGTCAAATTTATGCTACGCCGTCAAGGTTGTTTCCACAAAGGGCGCGCAGGAGCACGTTGATATAATTGTTTTGAGCCTGCACCCAAAAGCGATACGATTGCACATGCAAAATTTCTCAAATGTAAATCATTGCAGCTATCAGTAGCTTAACAGCCAGCAAACAGCGGCAAGCCGCAGTTAGACTGGCATCCTACCTGCGCCAGCCCCGTCAACAACGTCACGGGTAGGATAAATGAATGCCGGTAGAAGATATGAGCTGAAAATTTGTGGAATCCCCTGGTCTTTCGCTCTGCCGGACGAAAGCGTTGTGTCGTGCCCTGCCCGTTAGGCATGAGCCTCGGCCTCGACTGCTGAGCGGTCGGTCCGCCGGCGATGGACCGGGCACCGGGTGAGACTCCCAAGGACAGCACTGGCGATGGGCGCAAGCGCGCGTCGGGAGCCGACCCGCCCCAGTCCCAGCAGCCGGAGGCAAAGCGCAGGGCTTCCGCAACGGTGCGTGCACGGCCATGCCTGCTTGCCCCGTCCACCGTTGCCCGTCCGCACCCTTACACCGCATCCTGAACCGTGCCACTGCTGTTTCTCT
The DNA here is from genome assembly GCA_016834595.1 of Chlamydomonas schloesseri. Lineage (NCBI taxonomy): Eukaryota > Viridiplantae > Chlorophyta > Chlorophyceae > Chlamydomonadales > Chlamydomonadaceae > Chlamydomonas > Chlamydomonas schloesseri. Next base: position 3,217,000 of record JAEHOD010000004.1, read on the forward strand.
GCACTGCATGGATGGATGGTGTCCCGGTGCCGTGCACCGCCTACACCGGAGCAGCGGCCCGAGGTGGCGCGCCGCTGCGCCGTCATCCTGCGCTTGGCGTCGGCATGTCCTGACGGGGCGAGCGAGCGCTTGATCCGCAGAAGACTGGGTGATGACTCGGACACCACCAAGGCTCTGCGCTGGTGAGTGCGACTTTTTGCGAGCAGGGCTTGGCCGCTGGTGCTGCTGGTTTGGCCCGGCGCGGGTCCTGGCCGATGTGGTGGTGGGCCCTGCGCTGGGGTGTAACCTGGTCGCGCGGTACTCACCAAGGCGTATGACGGATGAGTTGTCCTCTGGCTCGCTCTCTGGGTCGCTGGATTGGTCTCAGGATGGTGGACCAGGGCAAGCTGGAGCGCGTGGGCCGTGGTGGCCCCAGCCGCCCCTTCGCGTACCTCTGCACACCACTGGGGCGGGCGGCGCTGGAGGAGATTGACGCCGCAGCCCCGCGCGGCAGCGTCACCGCGCACACATGGGACAACACCGAGGCGCCCCTGAACGCCAGGCAGCGCGCCGCAGTGATGCCTCCAATGCCTTCATGGCCGCCGCCACCGGTGCGATGGGCGGCACAGGGGTTGGTTGCGCTAGGCTGTGTCCAGTCGCCTATCACAAACAACGTGTTTCCTGCCTGTGATGCGTTGGTAGTGGACTCAAGAGATACGGCATCATAGGGCCGGAGGGGTGGGGGTGTAATTACCAGCTCAATTAAACCATACCCATGCAATCGAGCCAGGGGCTGACGACCGCCCACCTGACCCCTTATGTCCATTCATCATCACATCTGCAGGGTGGCAGCAGTATGGACCGCCCGCAGCAGCAAGCGGCACAACATCAGCAGGCGCCAGCTGCGCAGGCGTCAGATTCCGGTGGCAGCAAGAAGACAGATGCCGGCGGTGCTGCCGGTGGGGGCAGAGGCGACAGTGGCGGCTACGGCGGCGGCGAGCACGTCAGCACCGTGTCACCGCTACAGCAGCACCGCAGTGGGACGGACTCAAGCCTGGTGCGTTGTGGTTGTTGCTATTGCCTGCCCATGGTTTCTTGTGTGGCAATCTTACGTCGCCTGGGACTTGACCGAGCCGCCTCATTCCTGACAGAGCCACTACTCGAGCGTTTCGGCGGCTGGCGACGGCACCGCAGTCCCCCCTCAGTCCCATAGCTTGATAAGCCACACGGCCAGGGGCCACCCTGCCCATGGGACAAGCGCGGGCATGCCGCCACCCCAGCCGGGGCAAGACCCTAGTGCGTGCTACATGGCGACTGCGGCTGCGGCCGGCGGTGCTGACAACCGCGACCGCTACACGCCTCAGCTGCTGGGACTGGCCGCGCTGCGGCCGCTGCGGGAGATGGACGCGCTGCGGCCGAGGGTCGACACAGCAGCGGGGGCTCCCCCACGCAGCAGCGTCGGCGCCCCATGGGACCACACCTCCGCGGCCCTGGAGCGGCCCTGGTCTTGGCAGCAGGTCAACAAACTGATGCTGCCCCTGCCCCTGCTGCCCCAGCCGCCACCGGTGAGGGCGGGACTGTGTGTGGCATCTGCGGGCGGGCGCTTCACGGAGCGGCTGTGCGCGTTCGATGGATGGGTGGGGTACAGTGTGTGTGTACGGGGTGACGACTACTGCTGCTGTGACATTCATGAGGTGCGACTTCAGCCTCAGCATCGCCTCATCCGGCGGGCGAGGGAGTTGTGACATGCTGTGATGCAGTGATGTCGTCCTTTCGTCCACCTCCTGCATGCAGGAGGGCCTTGAGCCAGAATCACCGCCGGCGGCACATCCAGGGTCCGCTTCCGGGCCGGCGTCGACCGGTGCTGGCAATGGCAGCGGCGGCGGTCGCGGCGGCCAGCGCGGCTCATTACCACAGCACCGCAGCGGGATGCGCCGTATGGTAAGCCCGCTAAGGACCCGCCAAATGCATACGTTGTTGCGATTGTAGTCAGCATCTACACGCTTTCAGTTGTGTTGATAATATGCGTGTACCCGTGCAGCACAGTGTGAGAATGTACGCCGCCGCCCCTACCTGTTTGTGACAGGTCGACGCATCGGCAACTGCGGCAGACGCTTTAACAGACGGCGGCGGTACAGCCGGCAGCAGCGTGGTGACTTCCTACCCTGACTTGCTAACCAACCTGGGCGATCGTCCTGACCCTGCGCCCAGCATGGGAGTGGCGCCGCCGCCGCTGCCGCCGCCACTGCAGCGGCAAGGTCTTGGCGCTCATAGGGACACTACTGCCGCAGCCGCCTCATCGCAGCCTGCTGGTGATGGTGGCCCGGATGAGGATGATGATGACCAGCGCCGCCGCCGCCGCAGTGACGATGGCGCCGACAATGACGCCGACCTGGACGACCTACCGCTCCTGCCCTCCCGCCCCGGTGCTGGCGATGGGCCCCCTACATACGGCGGCGGCAACGCGTGCCGCTGCAAGACGTGTCAGTGCCTCAAACTGTACTGCCCCTGCTTTGGCGCCAGCCAGTACTGTGACGACGCCTGCTCCTGCGCCACCTGCAAGAACCGGCCTCGGACCGCGGACGTTGTCCACCACCGGCGTGAGGAGGTCGCGGCGCGGGACCCGCAGGTGCGTACGTACGTAGGTGCGCGGGGCCAGCATGTACTGGGTGCTGCTCGTAGTGGCCTGGGCCTGGCCCTGAATCCCAGGTCGGCAAATACTACTGTTCCTGATGCAGGTGTTTGAGCGCATCGCCCAACGCAAGGCCACGACCGGCGGCGGCGCTGGCGGCAGCGGTGCAGCGTCAATCGTTTCACAGGTTGGCGGCGAAACGTTGTTACTAACACTTGCGCCGGCGCCGCCGCCACCTCCAGCGGACGGCGACAAGGATGAGCGGACCAAGGCGGCGGCGAGGTCAGGGCTGCTGCTGGCGCCGCCGCCGCCACCTCCAGCGGACGGCGACAAGGATGAGCGGACCAAGGCGGCGGCGAGGTCAGGGCTGCTGCTGGCGCCGCCGCCGCCATCTCCAGCGGACGGCGACAAGGATGAGCGGACCAAGGCGGCGGCGAGGTCAGGGCTGCTGCTGGCGCCGCCGCCGCCATCTCCAGCGGACGGTGACAAGGATGAGCGGACCAAGGCGGCGGCGAGGTCAGGGCTGCTGCTGGCGCCGCCGCCGCCATCTCCAGCGGACGGCGACAAGGATGAGCGGACCAAGGCGGCGGCGAGGTCAGGGCTGCTGCTGCTGGCGCCGCCGCCGCCATCTCCAGCGGACGGCGACAAGGATGAGCGGACCAAGGCGGCGGCGAGGTCAGGGCTGCTGCTGCTGGCGCCGCCGCCGCCATCTCCAGCGGACGGCGACAAGGATGAGCGGACCAAGGCGGCGGCGAGGTCAGGGCTGCTGCTGCTGGCGCCGCCGCCGCCATCTCCAGCGGACGGCGACAAGGATGAGCGGACCAAGGCGGCGGCGAGGTCAGGGCTGCTGCTGGCGCCGCCGCCGCCATCTCCAGCGGACGGTGACAAGGATGAGCGGACCAAGGCGGCGGCGAGGTCAGGGCTGCTGCTGGCGCCGCCGCCGCCATCTCCAGCGGACGGCGACAAGGATGAGCGGACCAAGGCGGCGGCGAGGTCAGGGCTGCTGCTGGCGCCGCCGCCGCCATCTCCAGCGGACGGTGACAAGGATGAGCGGACCAAGGCGGCGGCGAGGTCAGGGCTGCTGCTGGCGCCGCCGCCGCCATCTCCAGCGGACGGTGACAAGGATGAGCGGACCAAGGCGGCGGCGAGGTCAGGGCTGCTGCTGGCGCCGCCGCCGCCACCTCCAGCGGACGGTGACAAGGATGAGCGGACCAAGGCGGCGGCGAGGTCAGGGCTGCTGCTGGCACCGCCGCCGCCATCTCCAGCGGACGGCGACAAGGATGAGCGGACCAAGGCGGCGGCGAGGTCAGGGCTGCTGCTGGCGCCGCCGCCGCCATCTCCAGCAGACGGTGACAAGGATGAGCGGACCAAGGCGGCGGTGAGGTCAGGGCTGCTGCTGGCGCCGCCGCCGCCATCTCCAGCGGACGGTGACAAGGATGAGCGGACCAAGGCGGCGGCGAGGTCAGGGCTGCTGCTGGCGCCGCCGCCGCCATCTCCAGCGGACGGTGACAAGGATGAGCGGACCAAGGCGGCGGCGAGGTCAGGGCTGCTGCTGGCGCCGCCGCCGCCATCTCCAGCGGACGGTGACAAGGATGAGCGGACCAAGGCGGCGGCGAGGTCAGGGCTGCTGCTGGCGCCGCCGCCGCCATCTCCAGCGGACGGTGACAAGGATGAGCGGACCAAGGCGGCGGCGAGGTCAGGGCTGCTGCTGGCGCCGCCGCCGCCATCTCCAGCGGACGGTGACAAGGATGAGCGGACCAAGGCGGCGGCGAGGTCAGGGCTGCTGCTGGCGCCGCCGCCGCCATCTCCAGCGGACGGCGACAAGGATGAGCGGACCAAGGCGCTAGCGGCAACACCGCGGCGATCAGCAGATGGGCTCAATCGCCGCATGTCGTTACTGTCACAGGAGCAACGAGCGCTTGGCGACATCTCTTCCATGTCCGCCACATCCGCCGCAGCTAGTCGCACTGATGAGCAACCCACGCTCATGGCACCTGCCGCCAAACCGCGCCCTGCGGCATCATCATCATCATCTCCGCTGATCGATGGTGACGCCTTGTCCAGAGAAGCTGAGGTATGTGCATGTGTTTAATGCAAGCACTCCGTCTGCAAGACACACGTTGCTGCTTCGCTAATGTACCTTTTGTTCGCTGTGGTGCCGTGGCTGCGGCTGTGCTGACGTGTGCCTGTGCTGGTCGCCTGGTGTTGCCCCTACCTCGACGAAACCGACCGAGTAGCTCGCGCGCCGGCACCGCCCGGACTATCTGGCCGCGCACCCCGAGCTCAACGCTCGGGTGCGGGCCATCGCAGTGAACTGGCTGGCGGAGGTGTGCGAGGCGGTGGGCCCACTGGAGCAGGGCGTACTGCACCTGGCCGTCAGCTGCCTAGACCGCGCGCTGAGCCGGCTGCAGCAGGCGGTGCCGCGCAGGCAGCTGCAGCTGGTGGGCGTCGCCTGCCTGTGGATCTCGGTCAAGTACATCAGCGTGTGGGAGCTCAGCGGGCCGGTGCTTATCAGCATGACGGCTGGGGCCTACAGCGCCGGCGAGCTGGCGGCCATGGAGCTGCAGGTGCTGCAGGCGCTGGAGTTCGAGCTGCACGTCCCCACTGCCGACATCTTCCTGGGCCGCCTGCTGGAGGTGGCGATGGAGATGGAGGTGTGTCCGTCGGCATGCGCCATCGTGTGTTTTTGCGCACCAAACTAGCTTTCTTGATAGGGCCCGTTGTCGGTGTGAGGGGCGGACCTTCCCTTCCCATAGCTGCTCATTGGCGCCCCCGACTCTCCGGGTCCGCCCCACCCCCCCGAGTGTTCCCCGTTGTCATTATAGGCCACGCTTTCCTCCTCGCTGTTTTTGCACGGGGTATGGTTTATTGGGCTGAAAACAATAAACTCGCCCCCCCAGCCGTCACCTGGTCGCCTCACTTCCGCCCCACCTGTCCTAAATGTGTATTCCTGCTCATCAGGGTTGCGGCCAGTCGGGCGACCCTCACCAGACCCAGACCCAGCACCAGCACCAGCAGCACCTGGCCGCCTGCCTGGCGGCCTACCTGGCCGACCTGTCGCTGCTGGAGGTGGCGCTGCTGCGCTTCCCGCCCAGCCAGGTCGCCGCGGCGGCACTGTACCTGGCGCGACTGACGACCCTACGGATGGCGGCGCCGCTAACTCAGCAGCAGCAGCAGCAGCAGCAGCAGCAGCAGCAGCAGCAGCAGCAGCAGCAGCAGCAGCAGCAGCAGCAGCAGCAGCAGCAGCAGCAGCAGCAGCAGCAGCAGCAGCAGCAGCAGCCCTGCTGCTGGCCGCAAGAGCTGGAGCGCGTCTCGGGCTACTGCCCTGGGCAGCTCGCCGACTGCGTGCATGCGCTGGCGCACCTGCACAACCGGCACCACTATGGCGACAGCGGTAGCATCTGCGACCTCCCTGCGCTGTACACCAAGTACGGCGCCGACAAGTTCCTCGCCGTGTCGCGTGTCAAGCCGCTGCCGCTGCAGGAGGTTGGGCAGCATCTGCCAGCCGTACGGGGCGTTGGAGACGGCGGAGGCAGCACCAACACGGGGGTCTGATTTGAGCTGTGGCGATGTGTTGCGCTCAATGGCAACCGCATAGCAGCCGCAGGAGTTCCGATGGTTGCTCCGACGCCCCCTCCACGTGACATGGCGCATGCGGTGTACAGGAATAGCAGCAGCAGCGCCCTACACGCCGCAAGGCCGCGGCGCCAGCAGTGCAGCGCCGGCAGTGCATCAGGTGGCGCGGTGGTGGCAGTTCGGCCGCTTGTGACCCCGTGGGGAGGGATGCGAAGTAGCCCCACCGCCTCCGCCTAAGTTACAACTTTAATCAATCATGCCAGCAGGACGTGTCCGCTGCCGTTGTAGGCTTGCTTAGGCGGCGGGCTTACAACGTGCCTCCCATGAAAGCCGGCTCACTAGGGTGCGTGAAAGCTGCGAGCGACAAACATTCAGTTTGCTGGTGGTGGGAATGGGCGAGTGCTTGCAAAATGTAGTTCACAGATGACAGTAGGTAGCGTGGGCGGTTGGTTTGTTGAATGTGTGACTATGATATGCTGCGCTGGTACTACAGCCTTGCAGCGACCCGTTACGGTTGATGGTTAGGTGTGTGTGTATGTGTCTGTGAGAGGGGGAGATGTACATACCATCTTGATCTAAACCAAGAAACCAACGAGCGAGCGAGGGGTAGCCATCCATGTGATAATATATATGGGTTTGATGAATGTTTGAGGGGGCAAATGCGTGTTGTGGCGGTGCGTGCCGTAGCTGGCACCTAGCAGCAGGTCGCTGTGCCGACCAGCGGGAACCGAGGAGGACACCGAGTGCTGTCTGGGACTGTAGCTGAAGGGCGAGATACACTTATCTAAGTAGTGTGTGGCACGCACTTCAGTTGCCGTCTAGGCTTTGTACGCAAATGTGTGTTCGCGGAACTGGCGGGACGTACATATCTTCGGTGCGGGACACGCGTGCTTCTTGAGCTGTACAAGCCGAGTTGCTGCATATTTGGCGGCGGCGTGCCAAGCCGGTCTTGTTATAAGCAAAGTGTTGCATGGATCTGCAGGTCGCGGCTCTGCAGGTGCGTCTGTCACATTTGATGCATGCGTGTCACCGCCTCGAGCGACGCTCCTGCGGACGCACCAGCAGCAGGCGGCGGGGCCGCACGGCGGGTACCGTGGCGGCGTGCTGGGCGCGGACGCTGGGGCAGGCATCGAGCTGCCCAGCCCAGGCCGCCAGGTGGGTTGCTGAGGTGGTTGTACGGCTTCTGAGAGCACGTCCTGACAGCAGCAGTGCTGGGCAGCGTGTCTACTTCATGCCACGCGCTGACTGCGAGGGCTGCAGGTTGACGTGGAGGCATAAAGCACACAGGTGGTAGATGCCTGCGTCGGCGTACGGGCATGCTGACAACATGCTCTCTGTTTGTGTTTTTAAGTCACCTGACGGGCTGAGCTTGCGTCAGGCCCACCAATTGGCAACATAGTGATCACAAGGTGCATGTGCGTGCGCAGCGTGGTCGGGTGTTGGTGTGTTTTTAGGGAACGAGGGAGCACAAATTCACAATTGTGACTGGGCACGCTTGCTATAATATGGTGGTGGCTAGTGGCTGGCAACGACCTCTCGCATCAGCATCCATCCACGTGCAGTCGCGTGCAGCTGCCAGGGCCGGTGCGAAGTGAGGAAGGGTTGTATGTGTGGGCCGCTCAGTGCCGGATCCGACATGCGGGTCACGAGCGGGACAGGTGAGGGTCCATGTATGCGATGGTGCAGCGCTCATGGAGTTGGCAAGGGGCAAGAAGGCAAGTTCCCGGTAGTGTCCGAAGCCCCCCATATATCCAAAAATACGAGCAGGCAAAACATTGGGATCAGAGACAAAAGAAACGCGCTGCTGTTACTGTACCGACGTCGGATGGTGCAGTGTACTTCGACCTTGTCGGACAATGGTTTTTGCCCTATACATCTACAATCCACGCGGGTGTGCCCCGGCCGCCATGCACACGGCCTCGCCTGCCCTCACGGCTCGACATGACGATCGCGGGCCCCTGGGGCCTGGGCCTGCTATTGTAGGGCCCCCGGGCTGTAGCACGAGCAACCCGCAGGCAGGTAGTAGGCAGGCAGATGTGCTTACTGCGTGGGCCAGGGGTGAGCCAGGGGCACTCCTGGTGTGGGCAGCGTCTCCATATAGAAGGAAAGTGTCGACAGCCAGCATGCCGCGTGAATGATGTATGCGAAGATCGCCTGGCAAGTTGCCGTTTGCCTGTGCGACTCGCGCGACAGGCCGAAATGGGGGGGTGCGAGAGCGTGCCAGAGCGCGACTCAATATGGTTGCAGTACAAATATAGCTGATTGAGTACTTCTGATAGACATTCATCGTGCGTGCTAACTCGGCCTCCAGAGAATCGGCCTCGCATTTAGGGCCGGCGGACGGTCAACTCCCGCATTTCCAACTTGCACATGCAAAATTTGCAGCACGATCCCGCTATATGTGATGCCATTTAGTATATTTACGAGCTGTATCAAGAGCACTGGTGAAGAGCCCTTGCAAGAGTCGCAGCCTGAACGCACGGTCCTGCAGCGAGCTCTTAATGAACATAACAAGCTGAACGAGCCACTAGGCTCTCTTGCGCATGGTGTAGAGCCCACGGCCGCGAAAAAATGCCCTGTGGAGCTCCAGTCAACCGCAGACGACCCGGTGCAATGTGATATATTTACCCGGGGGGCACAAATGGACCCATCTGACGAGGTAAGCGCCGCTGAGGGAAAGAAAGCTGGCACTGCATGTCGCAAAGAGGTGGGCGCATCCTCTGAAGTATCGCATGGCCCCCTGAAATTCAGGCACATAACAAGATTGTTAACCAAGGGACACAGAACGGCGCTGGAACGGAGGCAAACGGGGGCCCGGGTTTGGACGTCTCTCTGCCGATGCCACCTGCAATGCCACCGCCAAGTCCCGAGCAGACCGCGGAACAGAGGGCAGAGGATCGCAAGAAAAAAATGGTGAGACCCGGAGATTCTGCGCTGGTGAGGCCCGGGGGTTCTGCTCTAGAGCATGTGCGCATGCGGAAGTCGGTTGCTGTGTTGTGATTTTGCCGGCAGCAAAATCTTGGGGGAAGGGGCGGATCGGGGGATCGATGGCATCGGTGGGATCGGGGGATCGATGGTATCGGCGGTGGGTGGGAGAAGCGGCAGGGGCAGGGTCTACGTGTCTGCCTGTCTGGGTCTGCGACTAGCGTTGTTACTGCGGGACTATTCGTGATGGGGCGTGATGGGGCGTGACGCCAGGGGTGGGCTGAGGGACTGAGGGATGGTTGGTGCTCGCTTCCACGAATTCTCGCCTAATGTACACCGCGATGCCCCATTACACAATTCAATCCACCCCTGAGTAATCATAGGCTGCTGAGGCGTCTCGCTCGGTTCGTGCTGTTGCGAACACCACCTGTCACACCTGTCACACCCGCGTCACACCCGCTGGATGTAGAAAAAATTCCTTCGACTCTGTGCTGAGAATGCGGCGGGCTGCACTGTCTACGTCACCGAGACATATGCGGAGTTGCTGCCATTTCCAGGTCAGCGCTGTGCTTGCCACCCACAAAGGACCTATGGGGTCTGAGCGGAAGGCCCAGTGTTGGGCGATAACCCTCAACGCACGAACGTGTGATTGCGGTATTACAGAGGCTACGTATGCACCCTCTCGTGTCCTGCGCTGGCTCATGTGTGCGCAGGCAGCATTGCGCTGGGCCTGCTGGGGGAGATGATCAAGGTGGTCAACGTGGCGGTGGCGAACAGGACGCAGCTGCGGAACCTGTACAGCCGCTGTGAGACGTTCCTGGACATCATGCTCACCTACCGCGACGACCTGCAGGACGCCCGGTGCACCAAGATGCTGGACAAGTTCGTCAACTACATGCAGGTGAGGTAGGGCCAGCAGGGGGCTAGCTATCTAGGCTTGCAATAGGTACATGGCGGCTCTATGTCATCTACATGTCTCTGTCCTCCTTACGTAGAGCGAGTTGGTAGACAAGTGGTCCCCTGTGTCAGGGAAAAGGGGCTGAGCCCCTCCACAGTCTGAGGCCGAACTACCTCATCGCCCGGACATAGAGTGGGTCTTGCACGCCTTTCGGTGTGGGGAAACAGGTTACAGGGCTGTTTGTGTGTCCAATGCATCACGCAGGGGGTGGTGGCGTACACAAACGCATATAAGAGCAGATCTGCACTCGTGCGGCTGCTCACGGGCTATTCAGACAAGCGAGAGTATGAGGAGAAATGCGACGACCTCAAAACACTCACTGAGGAAGTAAGTGTTGATGCTCGTACGTGTGTGGTCTTCCCCTTCATGGAATCTTGTTAATGCCAGCCCACTGCTGCTTACCGGTATGCTCGTGTCATGACTTCTGCAGGTCATGCTGGCTCTGGCCCTCAGTGCAAACGCCAGCCTGGAGTTCCTGCGGGAGTCCTGGAGCAACAAGATCCAGCCGTCCAGTCCCGCGGTGAGTCCGTTAGTTGGGATGCGCCCGCCCGCGGCTGGTGGCAGACCCCACCTGTGACCCCCACCCCGCCCCAAATAAACCCACCTAGTATCTGTTGCCGTCTGCCGACCTGCATTACCCCACACCCATCCAGGTCCCAGACGTGCAATACACCGTGGCGGCTACGGGTGGGCCGGAGGCACTGATAGCGGATCCCGCCAAAATGCGGACTGTGCTGGGCACGCTGGGTGCGGCGGTTGACACACCTGCTGCTACCGGCACATCGGCGGTTGGCTTGCCCGTTGCCTTGCCAGTGGAGGAAGTGAGTGGACTGATTGGTGCACATGAGTGATGGGTCTGGCCACCTGATGGTGCGGGTCCCGCCTTACAATCCCGTGCGTGGAGCCCCTGAGATGTGTGCGCATGCATGCGTGCATGTTCACACGGTCTACACGGACGCATGCATGCATGCATGCACGCAGGTATCGTCCATCCTGGCGGCGTACATGGACGACAAGGGACCACACCGCCACATCAAGCAGGTGGACCTGCGGGTGCTGTGGCGCCAGCAGTTCGGCGGCTCCACGGTGGAGGTGCCCTGGTTCACGTTCTGGGAGACCTTCCCCTCGGCGCTGCGCAGTAACCCCCTGCGTGAAGATGATGTGAACAAGCTGGAGGGCAGGCTGGGCGCGTCGCTCGCGGCTGACCAGCAGCTGACGCAGGAGCAGCGGGCGGCCCGGCGCGCCTTTGAGGCGGCGGTGGAGCGCTCCAACGGCGAGTATGTGAGCGTGTTCGAGCTGGGGTCGGCCTTTGCGGACGACGACCTGCTGCCACAAGTGGATGCGGTCATCGCAGCTGCGTCTACTACTGCTGCTGCTGATGCCGCTGGCGGGGTCAGCGGCGGGAGCCTGCGCAGTGGGCTGCCGCCAGATCCTGGCCACCTTTGTGGTCGTGACGACGAAACGGATGACGTAATTACCAAGCTGAAGACTCAGTCCGTGGCACTGATTGCACCAGGCGGCTACGGCAAGTCGACCCTAGCGGGCAAGGTCGCGCACCAGCTGCTGAAGGAGTCAACGACCCCGCTCAAGGTGGCCTGGGTGTCACTGCGCAAGGCACAGCAAGTGAGCGAGGTCGTCTCACGCCTGCTGGACGCCCTCGACGTCAAGCAGCGCAACCAGCTGCAAGTGCAGGTACGCGTCCGCTTGGGAAGCTGCTGGGCTAGCTGGCCGCGTCGTCACCGGGTGCCTGTTGCTTGGGTGCCTGCTGCGGCCATCCATTCGGGCTGCTGGGCTACCGGGCTGCCGTATGAAGTTGCATGCCAGCCTTACGCACAACCTGTTTGATCACCTCAAACCTGTCATGCGTGTGCACATGCAGGACGCTGGCGGGTATGTGGACCAGGACAGCGCAGCCAAGCAGATCGTTGATGGCTTGAAGCAGCTGCTAGACAAGAGCCCTACAGCCAACAGCAGCGGTAGTCAGCAGAAACAACCAGTGGCGAACGGCGGCGCCAGCAGCACCGCTGAGCAGAGCGTAAATGGCAACGACGCTAGCAGCGAGGGGCCGGCGAGCAGCAGCAGTGGCGGCCCTGGAGGCCCCGCCGCTGACCAGCCGCCAACGCCTGCTGCCGGTGCCACCAACGCACAGCAGCAGACAGCCAGCAGGCATATGCAGCTGCCATATGAGCTGCTGCTGGTGCTTGACGACATGGAGGATGCACTGGTGGACAGCGGCACGACCAGCTTTGTGCAGGCCGTTCTCAAGGAGGTGCGCTGGCTCAAACGCATTGTCACATATTGTGCGTTTGGTGCCACGGCATTGGCTTCTGTGGTGCCGATGATTTGCTGCTGTGCAAGCATCCGTGCGAATGGATCGTGGGTACTTATGTTGATGAGGCCTGCCGTATGTGCGTCCTCCGCCGGCTGCGATGCCCAGACTGCATGCTGGAAGCCAACTATGGGTTCCTCCCGATCACGTGCCTCGTCTTTACACGGCTTTCAGGCTCTAGGCGGCGGCAGCCTGCTGGCCTCCCGCATGCGCCTGCTCATTACCTCTCGCATGGCTGTAGCCGCTCCGCTGGGCATGCAAAGCTCTAGACTGGAGGACAAGCGCCTCAGCGGTTTGCCGGAGGCCCACGCGTGCGCGCTTCTGCAGCAAGTGATGGGGCTGGGCGCCGATGCGCCGACGACAGAGAAAACGCAGGAGCTGCGGCAGCTGGCACGGGCGTGCCATTGTGTGCCGCTTGTGCTGCTGCTGGTCGGGGACGCGGTTGCCAACGGGCGCCTGACAGTTCAGGTAGGCCACTGGCGTTGGTGTGTGCCCCTGGCAAGTCCCGCATAATTGCCTTGTTTGTGTTCCATGTAAATGCTGCTGAAATTACGTGGCACTGCGTGTAATGCCTGCGGACAGGATGTCGTGATCAAGAAGAAGGACAGCACGTCTCCCATTGACGTCATCCTGAAAAGCCTGCCGCAGCAGCACCAGCTGGCGATGCTGCAGCTGAGCGTCTTTCCCACCGGCTTCAGCGCCGACAGCGCCACGGCGGTGCTGGGGCTGCAGCAGGAGCGCCAGTTCAACAACAAGACCAGGGGCCTGCTGGCGGAGCTGGAGCGCTACAACATGATCCATCACATGGTGCAGGTAGGTGGGCCGGTGGGCGGGTATGGTGGGCGGGTATACGGTATCATAGTATGGCCCGTCCGCTGCTCATGGCCGCTAGCCCTCAAATAGATTTGTTGCTATAAGGGAATATTTTGCCGGGCTGCGTTAGTTGTTGCCTAACTGGCCCCGGGCCCGCCCAACACTCACCAACGCAGCTGGACACGGGGCGGCTGGGCCTGCACGCGGCTGTGCGGGACGTGGTGGTGCAGCTGGGCAACACGCTGGGGCGGCAGCTGCTGGGCAACTCGCTGAAGGAGCTGCAGGCGCAGATCGGTGTCAGCTCGGTGCTGGGTCAGCAGTCGTATGACACCATCGTGTCGCAGCTGGGGAGCCAGCTGCTCAGCCAGGCGGAGCTGCGGTACATAGCGCTGGTGCTAGGCGTGCTGCGCGAGTGCCGCGACCTGCACCGGCAGCAGGACTCGAAGGCCGCGGTGTGGCGGCTGCAGGAGTGGCAGGCGGACGTGTGGGCGGTGGCGCGGCTGCTGGAGAATCTAGAGCCGGACCAGTGGCCCGCCGACATGGAGGTTCCGGACGTCATGTCGGTGGCGGACTTCATCAGCGAGCAGGTGGGCCTTGCCTAGCTAGCTGAAGCGTCTGCCGCCCCAAGTCCCCGCTTTCCCGGTGCCTTGATGGTGGTGGGTTGGTTATTGATGCGGTGGTGTGTAGATGCCAAACTGTGAGTGGCCAGCCATGAGCCCTGCCATAAGCCTCCCCCCAGCAGCCCCACGACAGCGCTATAGCCACGGGGCTGGGTGTGACCAAGGCTTTCACGTGTCTTTCCCTGCGACCTGCCCTCACACCCTTGGCCGCAGGGCTATTGGGTTGAGTCCAAGCTGCTGTTCGAGGCGGCATTTAAGAAGCTGCACCAGGCAGAACGGAAGGAGAAGATGGCGCGTGTGCGGGCGCTGATTGACTATGGCTACTGTCTCATGAGTCAAGGCTGCTATAAAGACGCAGAGAGCAAATGTAAAGAGGTGCGTGGCTTACACCAATGCTGTCTGGAGTTACCAGCCACACCGAGCCAAGCAAGCACTCCCCTAAAGCCATCTTGACCCGACCAGGCCCCTTCTCCCACAACACTGTCTGTTCCCAACCGTGCGTTACCTTCCCACCCACTACACCCACGATGCCCCGCTGCATGCCACATACATACGGTATTGCCCATGCAGGCGAAGGTTCTCGCTGCCGAGGTGCGGGACAACTCACTCCAGTCCAAGGCGCGCAACAGCCTGGCGCTGACGTGGAAGGCGCAGGAGCGCTTTGATGAGGCGCAGACGGAGCTGGAGGCGGCCATCAAGCTGGTGCCGGAGGACCAAGTCGAAACAGAGGCCATGGGCATCATGCTCAACCGAGCCAACTGCCTCCGCGAGCTGGGTGCGTTGGGGTGGTTGGGAAGCGTGGATTGCGCTTTAATGTGATGGCCTAATCATGTTGTGGGGTGTGTGTGCCCCTGCAGGTCGCTTCAAGGACGCGCGGGCCCTGTACGAGAAGGTGGTGGCAGTGCGTGAGCGGCAGCTGGCCATGGACCCCGCCAGCAAGGCCAAGCAGGACAAGCTGGCCACCGCCTACAACAACTTTGGTGAGCTTGATGAGGGTCATGACCCATGAGGTCTGCATGGTGGGCTAGTGTGGTGAGACTTGCTTTATGATGAGACGGTGCGGCATGCCGCCGCATGCATGTATGCGCGACGCATTTGTGCAAGTCAGCCATGGTTGTCGCTCGCACCGTCACCCACTGCCTGCTCTGCATACCGGCGCGCACCGTTCCGTGCTGGGCCGCACACTTGGCCCTATCGTCCGCATTTCCGTGCCATGACTCTATACTCCTGCCCTGCTTGCGCATTAGCACCTGCTTAATCTTCCTGCCGCAATGCACGCCAGGCAACTGCCACCTGGCGGAGGGCCGCTACGAGGAGGCGGCGGCGCTTTATGAGAAGGCGCGCAAGCTGTGGGACCACCTGCGGCTGGACAAGCGCGGCATGGCGTTCACCACGGCCGAGGACGCCGACGTGGCGTACGCGCTGGTCAACCTGGGGCACGCCGCATTCTGGCAGGGAGACTACAGGTGCACTTACAGCTGCGTGCGATGCTGCACTGCGATGCCCAGTTGGCTCGTCACGCATGTAGTGGCGGCAGCTTAGACCACCTGAGGAAGCTTTATGTACTGCAAGAGTGCTCTGCGTACGATTCAGGGGCATGTTGTCCTGCGTGCGCGGTGGGCTGAAGGCTGCATCAACCTTTGCTCGCTGCGCAACAGTGCCATGTGGTGCCGCACATGACGTGCATGCAGGCGCGCGCTCGGGCACTACGAGGAGTCCTTGAAAGTGCGCGAGAGCTGGTACGGCAGGGACCACCTCGACGTTGCGGAGAGCCTGGAGGGCAAGGGCATCTGCATCGCCATGCTGGCCAGCCAGCAGCAGCGGCAGCAAGAGAAGGGCAGCGGCGCTGCTGGGAAGCGGCGGGACGGCCAGCAGCTAGGCGAGCAGCAGCCCGCCGCGCTAACTGACAGTAGGACCCTGCCGGCAGCAGCTGGTGATCCCAAATACAAGTACGAGGACGCGGAGGGCCTGTTAAAGCGCGCACTCAACATGCGGCAGTCGCTGCAGCGCCAGTGCCCGGGGCACAAGGCCATTGCGCTGACGCGGCGCTGGATTGCTGCCTGCCACGCGGAGCAGCGCAGGTACGCAAGCGACCTAGCCGGCCAGCTAGCTCTGTCGCTGGGCAGGGCGCTCGGTGCTGCCCTGGGCATATTGCGTAGCCAGTCCACTCCATGCGCTGGACTGTGTGCTCTCAGTGCTCCTGACTTTTCTGCCTTCACGCCACGCAAGCTACCTGACATGCCGTGCCCTGGACACTGCAACCTCCCGCCACTATGCGCACTGGCGATGGCAGGTACCACCTGGCGCAGGAGGAGCTGGAACGGGCGCTGGAGGAGCTGGAGCAGCTTGCGCACGTGCAACCCCAGCAGCAAGCCCAAAGGGCGTTTTCGGATGAGCAAAGCTCTGAAAGCATCCAGCGACAGCAACAGTTTCCAGAGACGGCCTCCATCTCGCTGGCCCTGGCCGATGTGCATCGGCACCAGTATAGCTATAACGAAGCGGCAGACCGGTACACGCGCGTGCTGGAGTGGCACAAGGCCGGCGTGGCTCAGCGCACCACCCAGCACCATCCAGAAGCCGCCAAGGCGCTGTGCGGCCTGGCACTGTGCCGCATCCAGCAGCACAAGTGAGCTAGGTTGCGTAGCGTTGGGTTGGCGTGTGTAGGGGCATGCGGTGCTGAACCAGCTCACGGCTGATGCAGCACGTTCATACACACCGCAACCCCTTCTTTTTACCTGGTGGATTACCTCCAGACTGTACGGCACCCCTTCCTGCTTCGTAGCCTAATCGGCTTTCTAATCGCTTGCTTGCTTGCCTGCCGAGTCCCTGCTGCTAAGCGTGGTGCCCCTTCCACTGCTGCGTGTCATTGCGTGCCTTGCCGACAGGTTTGACGACGCGGAGCAACACCTGCTGGCGGCGCAGAAGGTGGTGCACCAGCTATTGGAGCAGCACCCCGACAAGCAGGCGGTGCACAAGGCCTTTTACGAGCTGGCCAAGGCGCGGGCGGACGCGGCCGCCTCGGCCATCCGCCGGTGAATAATGGAACGCGAAGGGAAGAAGATCATTTGTGGTGAACATGGCTTGCTCCTACTAGGGTGCTAGGGCCTCCTGGTGTCATGTGCCTGACCTGTTGGCCAGTACCGGGCTAGGCTAGGAAGCCGGCAGGTGGTCGCGACGACGACAGGTCTTGAGGTGGTGGCTTGGGCTGTAGCTTTGGCGGCTATGTGCGGCGGCTTTGAGCGTTCTCGCTGGCTACGCTGGCCCTTCCCCTCTTGCTACGTGTGGCCTACTGATGAGTAGCATAGGGGTGACGTGTGCGTTCCCAGGCGTAGGTAGCCCCCAGGGGAGCGAGGGTCGCTCGTCTTCGGGTTGTATCATGTCGGGGGTCTCGTTAGAGGTTTTAGATGCGCGAGCTGTCCCCACACCGCCTGGTCCTGTGGCTCAGGAGAGCACAGGGAGGCGTTTCTCGTTTCGCGGCTAGGCTTGCTGTGCGCGGGCAGGGCAGGGCAGGGCAGCCGGCGGCTTGGGTTTCTAGCGCTGCATTTGTGAGCGCTCTCGCCAGTCCAGAGACTGGTAGGCTGCAGAGGCCGTGTGTCAGGCCCGGGTCGGAGGCAGGCCCACAGCTGTAACATTATCGACAGGTGCTGGTCACGCCACACTATATGCTGCTAATGCTGCTGCGGTGCCCTTGGCTCGTGCCCATGACACTGGTGCAAATGGGTCCAAGTGCCAGGAAAGCATTATGAGTTTTGGGAGAGTAATGCTATGTCTTTAACATACCCCGCGAGCAGGCATCAGACGCAAATGTGGGCCATAAGAGGGATTTTTGGATGTCGAATGATAGGTTTCGTTCAGTTGATTTCTAAGAAGAAGCGTTATCGTATTTTGGAGTCTTTGCATACGTACCTTTAGCAACGGCGCCACGACTGCCTGCAGGTGCGCTGCGACTCGGCTTAAGGCGCTGTGTACTGTGCAAGGGCCCCCCTAGTGCTGTCAACTTGTCTGTGTGCGTGGTGCCGGCGGGCGCCCAGAGCCAGTCAGGAAACTCGCAACCAGCCGGCTACTACCGTTGATCCAATGTCCTTGTCTGCCGCTGACAATGTCTGCTTGGCTGTGGGCTGAGAAGCCGAGAGGGGCGCCGCTCACAATGCAGCGCCACGCTACCTTGGCCCTTTGGTCCTTGCCATTTGCCGATGGGACTTATGGCAAGGTGCGTGTGTGTGTGTGTGTGTGTGTGTGTGTGTGTGTGTGTGTGTGTGTGTGTGTGTGTGTGTGTGTGTAACAACGGGTTTACAGGCGGCCTGACGAGTCTCGTGAGCGAGTACTCGGGACAGCCAGCGACAGCGAGGCATTTAGGCCACACGCTGCCGCTATCACGCGTCTCCCCTGCCCAGAGCGCAGCCAAGCTCTGGAGTCCACCGGGGGGACGCTCCAACCAACCTGGACCACGCCAGTAACCTCAGAAGGGTTACTGCTGGTACTACAACGCAGGGCCCAGCGGGCTCATAAAGCTCTAGGCTGGAGGGCCAGCACCGCAGCAACACGAGCACCGGACAGACGACACACCGCACGCAACAGCACAGCGACAGGTGGCTACGGGGCTGAGTCCAGCGACCCCGCAGCCTTTCACAGCCTCGACAACAACCTAACCAGCACTCGACGCCAGGGCAGACTATGCCAAAGTGTGTGTGTGTGTGTGTGTGTGTGTGTGTGTGTGTAACAACGGGTTTACAGCTATCTGGGTGGATCACGTAATCGTGTATCTGAGACGCTGTCCGATGCTAGCGGCAGAGCACTAGCATCCCAAAGAATCACGCATTAGTTTGGTAGTCTGTGTCTCCCAAGCCGCAACGTGCAAAGTAGACGGAAAAAAACCACTGGATTGGCCCTAGGAGCCGCACCCCGTCTTGAACAACACTACTACTAGCCGGCACGTGGTCACTGTACATTGTTTGTTCGCCTGGCAAAGGACATGCACTAACCTACTAGTCAGGCACGTGGCCATAGCAGCGTCAAAACAAGTACGCCGAAGGACAGGCTGCCTTCACTTCTCACACAGGGCAGAGTACGCCGATGGGCAGCCACAAAGCGATAAAAGGTCTGGACATCCTAGCCGTCGAAGCCCTTGCCCTGCAGCCACAACCGGCCCAATCCCCAATCAAACAAGCAAACCCACACAGCGCGCGCCCCTAGCAGTTGTCCGCCGCATGCATTACTGCATGGTGTGTACGCAGCGCCGGTCCCCCTCCTCCGTCACGATATCCGTGCCCCGCCAGTACGGCTGCAGCCCCCGATCAACTAGGCTGCTGAACTGGGCTTGTCTCGCGCGCCTGGCAGCCCGGCCCTCCGGCGTCAGGTAGGGGGCCACCGTCACGCCTGCGGTGTGTTTAATCTGCGCCGCAGCCCGGATGAAAGCCGCCCGCTGATCCCTTGTCACCACCACCTCCACATTCCATACACGACCTGTGCTGTTGGCCCGCCAACGACGTTCATACATGCCCAGCGGGCCCTCTCCCAGGCCCAGAGCAGAGAAGTCGCCGCGCGCCATAGCCTCCGCCTGCGCGCAGCTTACGCCGCACAGCAGGATCTTGTTGGCCGCCACCACCGGCGGCGGCCATTGTGTGCACGCCGACGGCTGCGGCGAGTGCGGGTGCAAGTGTGCAGCCGCTCCCGCCGCAGGCGCCGCGTGAGGTGTGTTGGTAAACGGAAACGGAGAGGAATCCCCGCAATCGCTCGCAGTTACTGACGGATACGCACCGAATACTTCTTGGACGGTACCGCGTAGCCCCGGTAGTCATACTTACCCGCAGAAATAGCCTGGAACCCGTCGGGCGTTCGCGAAGCAAACCGACCCCGACATGCACCCATATGCTTGTGACATGCGCCTAAAAAACGTTTACCCAGCACGCCTAATTCCCTGATTCCCGCCCGCTGTCCGTAGTCTCACCTACAGGCGGCAGAGGAAGCATAGGCAAAGGGCGGCAGCGCGAAAGTGTCACGGGCATGGCAAAGAAAAAGAGGCGGCAATGCTAACGGCGTGCAGCAAGCAAGCTAACTAGACACGCAGCCCGCCCAATCCCAACCCAGGAAACGGCTCTCCTCCCTAGTGGAGGAGAGGACGAGGCAGGGCAGACGGCGCGCTTAAGACAACTCGGCGGAATGGGGCGCAGTGGCGGGCGCGGTTGCAGAGCTGCGGAACGTGCCAAAACCCCACGCAAAACTCCCGTAATCCCGGGTGGCGTCGCCCAACCCGATAAGCCGCAGTGACCCCGCTGACCGCGGCTGTGTGTGAGTGAGGCACGCCGTGGGCTGGCGGGGGCTGGCCCCCCGCTCCCCGCTCCACGGCAGCACCGAGACTAGGGATGTGCGCGGCCGCAGTGGCCGCGTCAGTAAGCACACGCAAGCAACACAAATACCCCCCGGAATGCTAACGCCACATGGCGGTGGCCCAGAGCTCCACAGGCGGTGGTCCGCGCCAGCGTTCAGGGGCGCATGACGGCACTCGGGCGCCGGCGGGGTAGGGCGACGGCGTGCGGGTTGGTAGGCCGGGTGACGAAGAAGCGTTGGGTGAGCTCCGCCAGCGTGCCAGGTGGCGGTGGTGGCGGGGTCGGGCCGTGGTTGGCGGCGGCTTGGGGCGCGCCGGTAGCGGTGTGGGCGGTGGCGGGCAGCCGCAGGGGCAATGCGGCCGCGATCGTCGTTGGTATAGTCGGTGCCGCGCCGACGTTAGCTCCGTGACGGTAGAATACGCCAGTACAGCTTCAATGCGCTTCTTGTGACGGTTCCAGTGGGTACGAGCATCAGCGAAGTGAGGTGTGTGTGTGTGTGTGTTGGGTGGGTAGTTCATTCCAGAAACCGAACCGACCAAGGGGGGGCAAAGTACGCAGACAACTGAAAAGGTTTGACAGGCTGTCTAGCAGGTGTGGCCGGTGCAATGCTGTCGTGAGTCGTGACAGTGTGCAGAAGAGAAGTTTGCTGGCGGGGGGGGGCCGGATGGGAAGGAGGTCTGGACAGCGTCGACGGTAACTACGGTGACTTGACGCGAAACCTCGCAAAACTCCAGCAGAGGACCCAAAACCCCGCCTCCCCGCTCATTTGCCTGCCTTGCATTTCAAGTACATGAAACTGTCGCAGTTGTGCAACTCCCTCAGCGGTCATGCACAGGATGTAAGGAATGCATGCTCTCGCCTGCCTCGCACTCCTTCCTGGTCTACTACATACCAGCACCAGCCCCATACATCAGCTGTGCGTGTAACGCCGCCGGTATACCCACAATCCCACATGCACCTCACACGTGGTCATGTGCATGTCTGCATCTTTAGTCCACATCGTCCGTAATCTGTCCTTGTAGATGCTGGCCATCCCTTCAAAGCACATTTCTCCTCCTTCTGTCTCCTCCTTCTGTCTCCTCCTTCTGTCTCTCCTTCCGTCGTTCACCACTGCCCAGGCATTGGTCAATGGCAGCCTCTCCCGCCCTGTCACCATGGAGATGGGCGTTAGGCAGGGGTCCCCCCTCGCACCAATCCTGTACCTCTTTGTTGCCCAAGCATTCCTGTGCTGGCTGCGGGGCCAGGGCATTGGCATCAAGCCAGATCCCAATGGAGCCGACATCACCACCGCAATCCAGTTTGCGGATGACTGCCAGGTGCTGCTAGCCAGCATGGCAGAGCTGGGCCCCTTCATTGCGGCCATGACCAAATTCGCCAAGGCGTCAGGCCAGCGACTCAACCTGGACAAGGTGCAACTGCTTCATGTGGGGGTCGCGCCGCCCGCGCTGGTTCAACTGGAGGGCCCACAAGAGCAGCCCGCATCACCAGCACTACAACCGACGTGTGTGACACTGGCATCAGCACTCAAATGTGCCGGTGGACAACAATCCAGCTCAGCCTGCACAGCCGGACTTGATGGCAAGGTCAAAGGAAGCCAATCGGCGAATGGGATGCATCTCGCGCCTGCCGCTAAGCACCTCTGGGCGCGCAGCCGCTGCGTACACATTGCAAACCGTCACCTGGCATATGGAGCATGCGGGGACGCCTGCTGACGACACAACAGAACAGCTAGAGCGGCGGGCAGCAGCAGGTGTCATGGATCGTCGCATTGACCACAACCACACAGTGCAACGCATGACAGGTGTGCCGCACCAGCTCCTGCGTGGCCACCCGTGCACGGGAGGCTTCGGGCAGCTCCCCCTGACGCTTCACTTGCAAGCCCGTGATGCGCTGTGGGCGGCACAGCGCATGTCGTGCTGGACACCGGTGGCGCTGGCGATTTTCAGGTTGGTCACACCTCGAGCCAGGCTGCGCCAGCCCAGCGCGCCGTCAGCCCAGCAGTTCAAACAGTATAGCTTACAGCCTCCTGGCGGTCTTGGGCCGGCTCATATCAGCGGTTACCGTCTCTCGGAGGTAATGTGGCCGCGCACTTCGCTTTACCGCTCACCCCCGGCTCCTGCTCCTTGCGAGACACGACTTCAACATCTGGTGGCGTGCTTACGTTTTCGTTTCGCAAATTTAGAGCATGTCCGTAAAGCTGGCAATGAGGTCAGCAGCCGCACAAAACCCACCAGCGCAGCAACACCCCTGGGAGAGGGTGATGGATAGCTACTTGCTTGCCCAGCCAACACCTTCACCTCTGCCCGGCGTCCACAGCAACTCTGCGAGCAGACGCAGCCGCCCAGCAGCAGGGGCCCTGCAGCGGACTGCCAGCAGACATCGCTCGCATCGATCATGATAGCTCTCGGTCGCCTACCTCCGCTGGAAGACGTGGAGGAGACACCAATGGCAGCTGGAGCCTGGTGCTGGGCGGCGCCGCTGTGGGCTGACGCGTTGCTACCTAACAATTATGGCCTGCAAGACGCGGCGACTACCGTGGCGACAGATGAGGCCCCTGAGGAGAACAACGCAGCGGACCCTGACTTTGCGCCAGGCAGCGGCAGCGACTCGGGCACACGGCGCAGCGGCCAGGCATGGAGCAGAAGCATGTGCCCCTCAGCATCTGCCGGTCGCTCAAGACAGTGGGAGATGCGGTGCGGCTCGGGCGGCTGATGGAGGGGATATGGGCGCATCCACTACCACCTCTGCCAGCCGCGGGGGCACCAGCTTGGCAGCAGTGGGTGATCACAAACCTCTACCCCGCAGCCCCCACCACCTTCAGACGGAGCACGACACTGCAGTGCATCAGGCTATTATATTGCTGCAGGACATCAGCATGGAGTGGCGGACAGCAGCGTGCGCGGTGGAGGAGCGCATGAGCAACGGTGCCGCGGGGCCGACAGGAACCATGGCGACGGTGCAGGCGAACATCGTGAGTAGGCTGGGGTGGAGCA
Organism: Chlamydomonas schloesseri; assembly: GCA_016834595.1. Lineage (NCBI taxonomy): Eukaryota > Viridiplantae > Chlorophyta > Chlorophyceae > Chlamydomonadales > Chlamydomonadaceae > Chlamydomonas > Chlamydomonas schloesseri. The sequence goes on from JAEHOD010000004.1 coordinate 3,240,151, forward strand.
GAGGCCCAGCCATCCAGTCCATGAGTTCTGTTCGGGCAGAGAGCGAGGGGATGTATGCCTTTCTTTGCTTCTAGGGGCCTGGCTTGTTTTGCTGTTTTGAGAAGTATTCAGCTTGTCCTGTCCCGTGTGCGGTGGCTTTTTGCGTTTTCGCCGGCTTGGGAAATAGGTTTTAGCTGAACGGTGGTGGGTGGACAGGCGGTGGCTCCTGGGCGTTGATCAAGGTTTTCTCTTTCTTGCTGTGAGTGCTGTCTTATGTGCGGGTGATGCGAGCGAGCTGCCTTCCTTTTCTTACGTCTGACGAATGGAGGCAGACGCACTGCGTTTCACGGAGGTCAAGCGTCGTGTGCGTTTCGACCGCCGTAGGCTTGGTTTGTGTGCGCCGTTCAAGTTGTCGGCGCTCTCGCCAGTCCAAAGAGGCTGGTAGGCTGCAGCGGCCGTGTTTTCGGGCCCGGGTCAGAAGTCTCCCCACAGCTGTAACATGATCAGCAGTCCATACGGCTGCATGCATTGACATTCAGTCAGGCCACAGCCATGCTCATGCGGCCGATAGAGCTGCAGCGTACGGCGCTACACGCGGGTTTCGCGCGAGAAGCACAGCAGCAGGGAGGCCAGCAGGCGGTGCCACCACCCTCAGCTCCCACCGACCCAACCCCAGTGCGCGCGATGCAGCGTAGGATGTGGCGCGCAGTGCGGTGGGAGCGGGAGCTGCTGGAGATCATGTGGCGCCTGCCAATGGATGGCGCGCCACTGGAGGGACACGGTCATACTAGCGCAGTGGAGGCATGCGGTTGTGGCACCTTCGGAGGAGCGCACGGAGCACCCTGCTCGCCGCGAGCCCACCATTTCTGGGAGTGCGCCGTAGCCCAAGCAGTGAGGGAGCAGATTATTGACGGCGCGGTGCCGGCATCCATCACCCGTCGCCAGCTGTGGCTAGCAGAACCGCCGGAGGGGGCGCAGCAAGTGGTGTGGGATGTGATGGTGCTGGCCGCCCTGTCAGCCGTGGGGTTTAGGTTTAGGAGCGCGCCGAGAGAGGCTCGCACTAGGGCGCGGGGATGTGGGGCCCTGAGGTAGTGGGTTCGGTGCTGCAGCACCCCTGGCCAGCCGGCCTGGACCGGCCTAGAAGCCAGACGCGTTTGTGGCTGCCCGTAGGCATATTCTGCCCTGGCATCGAGAGCTGGCTGGGTTGCAGTCGAGATTGTGCCAGGCTGGGGGGTCGTTTGACTTAGCCCCGCAGCCACCTGTCGCCTGGCTGGCGCTTTAGGCTCCGCCCGCTGGGCCCTGCGGCGTTATGGCCAGGAGTACCCCCTCTGAGGTTTCTAGCGTGGTCAGGGGTTGTGCGTCTCCACCGGTGGACTAAGAGCAGGTGTGTGCTCTGGCCAGAAGGTGCGCGTGGTGGCGGCAGCGACGAAGCCTGGTGTGCCTCGCTGTCGCAGGTTGTCCTGAGTACTCGATCACGAGACTCAAGGCGGCAACTATGTAAACCGTAGTTCCACACACACACGGGTCGCGGCTGCTGCAGTTCGCGCAACTCGGTGTGCCACGAAAGGGCGGGGAAGGTTTTGACGCCACCCACCCGATCCTAGCGGTGGTGGACGGGATGCTGCTCTGCGCGCTTCGGCAAGCTATGGAGCTGGAGCTGGAGGAGTGACCGGGATCAGCCCTATCGAGTAGAAGAATCGCCATGGCAAGAAATGAGCCGCGGACATAGCGGCTGAATCTAGGGACCAGCAGGGTTGGGAAGGGCTGGGAGGGTCAAGGAGAGTGTGCGCCAGGGTTTCGGGTCACGGGTGCTGAGGGTGGGTTGGGTGCCGGAGCACCCCGGGCTTTTTCCGGCCAAGACCGGCCTGGTAGTCCGACACGTTTGTGGCTGCCCTTTGGCATAGTCTGCCCTGGCGTCGAGTGCTGGTTAGGTTGCTGTCGAGGCTGTGAAAGGCTGCGGGGTCGCTGGACTCAGCCCCGTAGCCACCTGTCGCTGTGCTGTCGCGTGCGGTGTGTCGTCTGTCCGGTGCTCGTGTTGCTGTGGTGCTGGCCCTCCAGCCTAGAGGTTTGTGAGCCCGCTGGGCCCTGCGTTGCAGTACCAGCAGTAACCCTTCTGAGGTTACTGGCGTGGTCCAGGTTGGTTGGAGCGTCCCCCCGGTGGACTCCAGAGCTTGGTTGCGCTCTGGGCAGGGGACACGCGTGATAGCGGCAGCGTGCGGTCAAAGTGCCTCGCTGTCGCTGGCTGTCCCGAGTACTCGATCACGAGACTCGTTAGGCCGCCTGTAAACCCGTTGTTACAAACACACACACACACACACACACACACACACACACACACACACACACACACACACATGCTTCCTCTGCCGCCTGTAGGTGAGACTACGGACAGCGGGCGGGAATCAGGGAATTAGGCGTGCTGGGTAAACGTTTTTAGGCGCATGTCACAAGCATATGGGTGCATGTCGGGGTCGGTTTGCTTCGCGAACGCCCGACGGGTTCCAGGCTATTTCTGCGGGTATGACTACCGGGGCCTACGCGGTACCGTCCAAGAAGTATTCGGTGCGTATCCGTCAGTAACTGCGAGCGATTGCGGGGATTCCTCTCCGTTTCCGTTTACCAACACACACACATACACACACACACACACACACACACACACACACACACACACACACACAAAGTATGTGGAGTTGGCTCGGCAGGTACCTGGTAAGTATGCGTGCATGGTAACTCGCGTGCGCGACCACTCAAGCATTTGCATACACGGTCTGCGTCTTCCCCTATCCCGTGTCTTCTAACACATACACATGCCCATTGTTTTGGAGCGCGCCCTGCCCATCTTCCCCTGCCATTTGCAGGAGGGCCAGAGGGGCTTGACATTGAGACAACTGTCAAAAGTGTGATCAGCAGATGGCATTCGCAGCTTCTATGCACTACTGCTCGGCCATATCCATACATAAAATGTAAATGTGAATGCAAAAGAGGCACGGTGACCTTACGTCCCCCTTACCCATCCGGATCGGAAACAAAATATGCGTTGCCGCTCAAATGCATGCAGCATCCCGCATGTGCTCCTCGCCACCCCCAACTCCTGCGCAAATTCGCGTGAAGCTCCTGCCGTTGGCAAATTACTTTCTCTCACCACCCACCACCCACACATATGCTTTCTGCCTGCCTGCGCCTCGCTGCGAGGCACTGCTGCTGTGTGCATACGTACGTTGCCTACGTACGTGGCCACACCCCGTGCACGGATGTGCACGTGCACAATGTTGCACGCAGGAGCCCCAATGCCCGCCTCCGTGAATAACTAAGCTGCCAAGACATGCTATTGTAAGCGCTATGAACAAGGGAGGTGGTCCCCGTGAAGCACGGGAAAAGCGGGCTGATCCCGCACCACATCCACCGTCTGAAGCCGAAGGTGTTCGGTATACCTCATCTCCCGGACATAGCCGGGGTCGGTTTGTGCAGGCACTGCCAGCCGGGTGCGCAGTCGCTAATCCAGACGGTCAAGCCACAGCACGATTAAGCAGCCACACTACTCATGCAGCCTACATTACGTGCTCTCACTCGCCCGTGGACCGCCAACTAAGACACCGGCCAGCAATATTAGCCCGCGTGCCGGCGCCGCTTTTTGGGCGGCTCCGCGCTCTCCTCCTCCATGTGGCCTTGCCCGCCCCCTCCGCTCCGCACATGCACACACTCGCCGCCAGGCCCCGGGTCGCCGCCACCAGGCCCTGGGCTTCCGCCGCCAGGCCCTGGGCCTTGACCACTGGGGCCGGGGCCACCGCCGCCAGGCCCCGGGCCACCACCACCACCACCACCACCAGGCCGCAGCGCCGCAGGGCGCTCATTGCCCAGCAGCATCTCCACGAGTGCGTGCCGCATGTTCGTTGCCGAGTTGGCGTCGCGGCCCTTGAGGGGGCCGGGGCAATACGCAAAGATAGGGTATCGCTCATGTTTGAGGCGTTCATCAGGAATACTGCAATGGCGTTTCTGCTTAGCAAACCACCGCCAAGGAGTTCCTTGTCCAGGCAACCACTGCCGCTGACTTACCCACACAGTCCCGCAGTGCTGGCACACTTGGGCGTCATGGGCCCGCGAGCCACCAAACGGTATGAAAAAGGCATGCATCAAGACGCTACGTCAACGACAACCTCGAGTTTAAAACGTTTACTGGCAGCAAATGATGACCTGTACAAGCCCAGCATATGTCCCCTTCTGCTTCTGTCCTTCACCATGCATTCCTCTTCCATACAGCGCTTGTCTGCACCGCAGTAACAATATCCAAGTGGTCTACCTGTCAGTGTCAGCCACTTACCACCGCAGAGACTGTGGCTGCTGGCGCGGAGGGGTCCAGCCACAGCCACCAGGCGGTGCGGCGGCGGCCTCCCGGCGGCCTCAGCAGCTGCAGCCCTGCACGCTGCAGGGGCTGGCACGAGCCTAGCATCCGTTGCCCACCACCACCAACGGGTCCACCTGGCCTTCCTCGCCTGCATCGCCACAGCCATACTCGCTGTCGCCGCCACTGCCCACGGCGGCCCGCAGGATGGAGGCGGCGGCGGACAGCGAGCAGGAGCCACCGCTGCCGTTGCCGTTACGATTGCCATTGCCGTGACCGCTGCGGCTGAAGTCACGGCCGACAGCACTGTCGCATGTGCCACGCGCGCGCCCGCAACCGCCCATGGCCGCGGGAAGCGCGGAGGCGGACACACTAAGCGCGGGGCTGTCGGGCGCTGCCTCGTCAACACCCTGCCGCTGCAACTGCACCTGCGGCTGGTGAGGCGACGCAGGAGGTGCCTGCGGCGGCTGGGGCCTGCCGTGTGTGGGCTGTCCCAAACACCCAGCGGCAGCAGTCGCGGCGGTGTGGCAGTAGGGCAGCTGTTGCTGGTTGGTATGCTGGTAGCGGTCTGCCGGCGTGGCGTTGCCATAGCCACTGCTGGCCGCTGCCGCTGCCGCCTGCCAGCTGCCGCCGCTGCAGCCGCCGCCACCTGCACGCCGGCAGCTGGCCTCGGTGGCCTCCAGTTCCGCCGCCACAGCCGCGTCAATGTCATCCTGCAGGCGGTCCGAGTCGCCGCCGCCGCTGCCCTGCTCATGGGCGCCGAAAAGCGCCTGCTGCCCCTGCCCCTGCAGCTGCAGCTGCACCCCATTCCCTTCCTGGTCGTGCCCGTGTGGGTGGCAGTGCTGGTGCTGGTTGTGGAGTAGCGGCCCCCGCTGGCAGCTGGCACCACAGTCGAGGTCGCGCACACTGACACCGCCACCACCGCATCCGGTGGCGGCCTCGGCTGCAGTGCTGACGCCACGGAGGGCCGCCGCCACCTCCGAAGGCCGCACCATCAGGAGGCGATGCAGCGGGTGTGCAGCAGGTGCGTGGGGATGCGCTGCTTGGCCAGCGGGTGGGAAGCAGTAGGCACCGCCTGCCGCACTTCCGCCCCCGGCGTCTGCCCCCGCCATGGCCCCCATAGCGCTGCAGCCGCCAGCAACCATGTCTGTGCGCCCTGCTAACCCATACAGGTTGATGCCATCCACTGGCGCCGGGCGGGGCTGCCGCCCACCGTTGCGGCGCTTACCTCCGCCAGTGGGTTCCCAGTAGCCGGTGGAGTTGCTGCAGTCGCCAGTGCGAGGCGGACAGCTAAAGGTGTCGCCACTGGCACCATTGTCAGCAGCAGCACCTCCGGCATCTTGATGGCCGCAGTTGCCACCCGTGGTGCGGACGGCAGCATGCGCGAGATGCGCGTTGGGGCATTCGAGTGCAATCACCTGCACCGGCACCAGCCGCTGGTGGTGTTGGTGCGGCTGCAGGTGCAGCTGGGCGGGGTGGGAACGACCCCATGGCACCACAACGATGGGCGGCAGAGATGTAGGGGAGGCGGAGGAGCACATGGCGGCGGCCGGGTTGTCCAAGCCGACCCCTGTTGGATTAAAAGGGTCGGGCGCAGGGTGCGTCGCGACAGGTGCACCGGTGCGGTCACCCCCTGCAATCAGCAGCCGCCGCTGCTGCTGCTGCTGCTGCTGCTGCATGACCAGCATCTCCCAATGCAGCCGCTGCCATGCTTCATCACCCTCCGCTCCCGCTGCTGATGGGACGCCGTTGTGGACAGCCAGACTGTCTGGCAGCACTAGCATGAGCTCGGTGGCGCTGCGGCTAATGGCCATGTGCGTGCGGCTGCCACCACTGACGCTCTCGTCATCCTCCTCCTCCTCTTCGCGCCCGCTACGGCTGCCGCTGTCGCTGCGCCCCACGCGCCACAGAGGTGAAGAGGGCGGGTCCGGCACCACCTCAGCACCCGCGGTCGCTGCAAGGACAGCTGCGGGCAATGAGGGCGCGCCGGCGCCTGTTGCAGGCCGGTGAGGTCCGGCACCTCCATGCCCTGAGCCCCCCACCGCACCGCCCGTGGCAATGGTGGCGGCCGTGGTTGCGGTGCCGGCGCTGCATGAAGGCTGCGACTGGGACTGCAGCTCCAGGTTGGACAGGCTGAGAGTGCAGCTGAGCGAGCGCATGAAGCGGCGGTGGTGCGAGGTGGAAGGCGCGGCGGCGACCGACGCCGCAGCTGCAACGGCAGCGGAGGGCGCGCCTCCGGGCTCCATGGCGGCAGTAGGGGCCTTAGTCGGGGCGGCAGCTGGCTGGCACGGCGCTAGGTCCTGCCGCCAGCAGCAGTGCAGGGGTACTACAGTGATAAGCGGCACACCTGGGCCGCGGGGGTCACTGTGCCAGCTACTGTGGCCCCGCCCGGCGTCCAACGCGGCTGATGCTGGCGTGGCGGCGGGCAGAGCGTCGGGGCAGGACACGTGCGAGTTGGCGCCGCGAGGTGTGGAGGCCATGATGGCGGCGGCGGCAGCAGCCGAAGCAGCGCCACTGTTGCTGTGCGTGTCGGTGCCGTACTGCAGGACAGGCCGTTGCAACGGGCAGCTGGGCAGCGAGCAGCGCGTGGTGGGGTCGATGGCGGCGCTGTTTTGGGCGGCATGAACGGGTTTGCTGGATTGGGGCAGCGGCAGTGCGTTGAAGCCGCTGCTGGCAGAGGCCACCCACAGCCCGCTGCCTGCCGCCTGCTGCGCGGTGCCCTGCTGCGGCGGGGCATAATTGGCCGCGTGCTGGTCGGACGCTGCTGTGTGGGCCGTTGCCCCCGCCGTTTCCGCCGCTGCTGCTGTCCGCAGAGGCAGGGGCTGCATGAGCACCTGCACATGCACGTCCAGCTCGGAGCCGCGCATGTGACGATGCGGAGCCTGCGCTGGGCCCGCAGCGACAAGAGGCTGCGAACTGCTGTATGCCGACTGAGCTGCGGACTGAGCTGCGGACTGCGCGTGCAGCCGTTGCCGCTGCCACAGCGCGTGCCGCAGCTGAAAGTGCTGCGCTGGCGTCAGGCTCAGCGGGTTTAGCTGGTGGAGGTGGTCTTGCAGGTCTCCGGCAGCGTGTGAGGCAGGTGCGGTCTGGGCCACTGCCAGGGCGGCGGCGGCGCCGTCCATCTCCTCGTCCTCCTCGGGGCTCGACCATGAGGCGCTGAACCCAGCTGCGGCCGAGGCGTTAGGGGCGGCGGCGGCATGGCGCATGTCGAGTTCCACCGGTGAGCTGCGAGCCACATCTGCTGCCATGTGGCGGCGTGCTGCGGGCGCCTGCTGGCCGCTGGCTGCAGTGGCCGCTGCTGCCTCCTCCGCCTCCGCGGCCTTCTGGAAGCAGTGGTGCAGGTGCGGCAGCTGCTGATGCCACTGCCACTGCCACTGCTGCTGCTGGTACGGCTGGTGGGCGGCACTCTGGCTCTGCAGAAGTGACTCAGCCAGCCGTGCCGCCGCAAGCAGCGCTGCACGCGACTGCTGGGTGTTGGGGCGCATATTGAGCGGGCGAGGTGCGGTAGTGGGGTGGGCAGCGCCCAGCTGCTCGGGGACACCGTCAAAGCCGCCAGACGCCTGGCGAGCGGGGATGTGAAGATCAGCAGCGGAGGCCTGAGCGGCCGCCATCTGAGTCACCAGCTGCCGCTGCGCAAGGCTGAGCACCAGCGCGGCTGCAGCGGACGCGGCGCTGACGGCCGTCACAGGCGCCACCACCACCGGCCCGCTTACGCTCGCGCCACCACCACTCATGTTAGCGCCTGCAACAGCCGCAGCCGCGGTTATGGTCACCGCAGCTGCGGCGGCGGCACCGGCGGCGCCGCAGCTTGCGGCGGTGGCTGCGTCGGTGAGCACCTGCAGGTCCACTGCCCGTTGCAGCGCCGCAACAGTGGCAGAGGCGGCCGCTGCGGGGGTGGGCGAGGGGGCGACAGGGCCGTGCGCCGCCACATGCGGCTGCTGGAGCGGCTGGTGGAGGTGGTGGCGATGAGAGGCAAGAGATGGGTCTGTCAGGACGAAGCCGTGGGGCCGCGGCCGAGGCCGCCCGGCGTGGCCACCACTACCTGCCGCATACGGGCCAGCATCCGTGTCGTTAACGGCACGCAGCCCGTCACCGCCCTCGTTGTTAACGCCGGCGCTACAGACAACAATTGCGCTGCTGGGGCTCTCCATGGACGCCGCCTCCTCCGCTGCCACTGCAGCCGCTGCTGCAAGGGACAGCAGCAGTGAGGCCTGGCTGGACGTGCGAGAGGCGGTGCCGCGGCACACGGGGGTGGCCGGCCGGCAGTGTTTGTGGGCTCTGCTGGTGGTGCCGCTGCCATTGCAGCCCACGTTGCTGTTTCGGGCTGCTGCAGCGGCGGCTGCGGGGCCCACATGGCGCAGGCCGTGGGAGGGCCCACCGTGGGCTGCCCTGGCCGCCATGGCCGCAACCGAAACGGGCGCAGCCTTGGCCAACACCGACTCGCGTGCGGCACAAACAGGAATGGCGAGAGCCCCAAGGCCTGTTGCTGCAACAGCCATCGCCTCCGCTGCGGCGGCTGCCGTCGCCCGGCGCGCCTGGGCTGCCTGCCGCAGTGCCTCTGCCGCCTCCCTGGCCGCCGCCTCCTGCGAAGCCCTGCTGGCCACCAGGCGGTCCAGCTGCAGCACCTCGCCCAGCACGTCCATCGCCCACTCGCACAGCTCGGCCTCCTCCTCCGCCTCCTGACGGTGGGCCACACCGGCGGCAGCCTGGTGCAGGGGTGGTTGGGGGCCGTCCTCGGGCAACGCAACCGCAGCGGCCGGCTGGAATGACTTCGGCTGACCAGATGGCACGGCCAGGCCAGAGGTGTAGCCGCCTGCAGCCGCCGTGGCTGTGGCAATAGCAGCGGCGTGGGAAGCTGCTAGGCCCAAGGGTACGGCGGAATGCTGCTGCTGCTGCTTCTGTTCTGACAGCGGCGGCTGCGGGCACAGCGCGGGGTGGCCCAGCAGCCTCGCATGGTGCGCCACTGCGGCCGCCGCAACGGGGGGGAGCCGGACCAGCGCAACCTCCTCGAGCCGCCTCAGCAACCTGCAGGATTAGAATCGGGGCAATATGACTGTTTGTAGGCAGCAAGGGAGGTGCAGGGGCGGCTGGGGGACATCATGTACATGTACAGATCGTCGTTTCATTTGTCAAGAGAGGACATGTACTTGCTGCCAGCTGAACCCTTTGTCCACCCTCCCCCCAAAGCAACTCGAGAGCCGTTCGGCGGCCCGACCCTGCCCGGGTTCCTCCCACCTGCGTACCCATCCAGCTCATGCCCCGTCCCGCTTGCCTTCCCCTCCCTCCGCCGTTTCGCATCCCGCCCATGCCGCCACGGCCCATCCCGCCGACACTTACTTAATCGCCCTGCCCTCCCTGCTTCTGTCTCTTTACTGTCTTACAGAGCCGCGCGCGGGTTCCCATAGTTACTAGCCTTGCCCTGCCTTTGCTTTTCCCGGTTCTCGACTTCCGCTCACGATCGCCGCTTTGCTCCCTGCATGTCCGTCGCGCCTTGCTGTTGGACGCTCCTACCTGGCGCTCTTCTGTTCGAGTCCAGGTGAGTATTCTAGTATGGGGATTAGTCTGTACTGGGGTCCGCGCGCGGCTCGCACGGCTGACATCGCTCAACACTGCTCTGGACTCCGTCGTCCACCTGCCGCTCCATTGTCCAAGCCCGCCCGGCCTAATGCAGTGATATTCAGTAGCTCGCGCAGGCGGCTGCTTTTCTCAGCTGCAGCGCAGTCATGTTCGCATTTTGTTTCTCACCGGGGCTGTTTACCAGTAAACCCCAAAGCAACTCACGCATGGTTCCATGTCGCATGCCGCGTCGCCACAATCAGCACTGCTGCCAAATCACCACAGCCGCTGGGCTGAGACGCGCAGGTACCGGTAGCGGCACCGCTGCCGCTGCGGCGTCCGCTAGCACTAGCCCCGTGGCTAAGTCGCCCAAACACACCGCCGCCGCTGCTGCCATGGGCGGGCAGCAGTAGGGTGCTGCGGCTGGCCGCGGGCACCGGCACTGGCAGCGCGAGCACGCACCGTGCACCCGAGCGCAGCAGCCAGCCCGCGTCCGTGGGCGGGCAACTGCAGCAACAACTGCAGGTGGCGGCGCCTGAGCCCGCCATGGTGCCATAAACCACAGCGCCTGCAGTACCAGGCGTGGAGCACTGCGCACTGCCGCACAGGGAGGTTTGCGTTGTCTGCGTTGTGGCGGCAGCCGCGGCGGCCCCGGGTCCGGCAGTGGCAGTAGTGGTTGCCCAGGAGGAGCCCCAGGAGGAACCCCAGCTGGACAGAACCTTGCTGCTGCCGGGGCCGCCTGGGTGCTGTTGCTGGTGCCTGCAGGCGGGGGAGTCTAGGGAGGCGCGCTGCTGCGGCTGCAGCGGCTGCGAGGGCAGCTGCAACAGCTGCTGATGGTGCACCAGCTGCGTGCTGGTCACAGGCGCTACCCCAGCCGAGTTGGTGCTGGGGCCGTGCAGGCCATATACGCAGGAGGACTGCGCCGCCGCCACGTCAGCCACACTCCAGCGGGTGGTACGCGTCTGTAGAAGGCAGCATCCGGCCAGGACCCATATGTGCTGTCAGATGCAGGGCTGGTAGCAGTGCCCGTATCTTGTAGATGCCCCTGGGCCCCCGGTGTCTACTACCGTGTAGATGCCCCCTTTTGATTTATCTACCCGAAAAAAGTTTCATGGGGGGCAAGCCCCCCCAAACCCCCCAAAATTTCTACCCTCCCCCCCTCACCAAAACGGGCCAAAACGTCTACCGGCCGTAGACATGCGCCCCACCAACCCCTGAAAGCTTCTACGTTTTCGGCCGGAAAGGGGCAAATTTCTACCGGTAGAAGGAAGATACTGGCACTGGCTGGTAGGCAGGGATGGCAACAGTCCTGGTTTTCGCCCACATTTAATTGCCGGTATGCTGCCAGCTAGCGCACGTTTGTCCGGCAGCCAGCCCGTGCAATGCCAGACTCACCCGGAACACACAGCGCGTGAAGGGGTTGGGCCGCTGCGGCGCGCCCGCGTCCGCTGCCGCCAGACTGCGCTGCGCCGCCGCCGACTGAAGCAGCGGCGGGAACAGCGAGGCGCCTTGGCCGGCAGCCGCCAGCACGCCGAAGGTGTCCTGGGAGGGGTGCACTAGGTACACGCTGCGTGCGGGTAGGAGGCGAAGCGATAAGAATGGATCAGACTGGAATTATAGGCACTTTGTTACTTCAATCAATGCCCCAGCTAATTGCGAACGAGAAGACCGACAAGGACGCAGCGGGCTCAACCGCTCGCACGCGGTTTCGTCTGCTGGCGGATCCGGCACTGGACGGGTCAGCAGCAAGAGCTCACGTCACCGCCTTCGGAACGCGAAGTTACGCGTCCTTACTCAAGCAAGACTCAAGGTTCGTCTGGCCATTGGGAAGGGAACGTGGGCTCAGCGCCAACTTCCATTGCCAACGAAGGCAGGCAGCGTCACCGATGGCACATGCCACTCACTGTATCAGGCAGAGCATTTGACCATGTGATACTTCGCTTACCCGCAAAAGTCGATGGCGCTGTGCTCTGCTAGGGACCGCGCCACCGCGGTCAACTTCTCTGAACATTGTCCAGTCTTGAGCGCGGCCGCCACCGCGCAGTCGATCTGAAAATATCAAACAGAACTTACCCTAGGTATCGCAAACAACCCAGGTCTAGACAATGCGTGCGGCTCGGGCGCGCGGACGGCACGCCGGGACTGCTGACCCCAAACTTCGCACCTTGTCGGCCTCGCTTATCGCTTTCTGGTCCAAGCTACGTCTCAAGCCGCTGAATATAGATGCAAGCTTGGATCCGGGTGATTTGCGCAGGTTGCTCGAGTTATCAATTTGCGAAGCTTCGCCAGGGGACGCAACTGCGGATGGCGCGTGACAACGACATTTGTAAGTATGACATAAAAATTGCAGGAGCACGTCCGGAGCCCGCCCCCGCGAGGAAAGCGACGAAGGCCCCTAACGGGCCTACTAGGATGGGCTGCGGCCCCTCGCTAGCCCGCGCTGATGCCCACGAGCCTATCCTAATTACAGCTTGTATGCACGCACCTAAATCTGGTGCTTCGCTCGAGGCCTTTCGCCGTGTCATAAACTTTAGGCGCATTTCTTGTTGGGCTCGGGCCCATAGGGCTCAGGAGGTGGTGCGCTCGCAGGATTGTTAGAGAGTGGAGGTTGTTAGTGAATGAATGCAGGCGCACTGCTAATCCAAAGCGAATAAGCGCACAAGCCCAACAACTCGTCCCAGTTGTCATGCCCCATAACGAGCCAGGCTGGCCCCGATCGAGGATCGCAACAACCTCGCGCCTTTTCCGCCCGACACCCCATATAGGTGGTACTGTTCGTGGCATAGGTAGGTGGCCCGTCGTAGTAGCGTGCGCGGCCGCTGCAAGTGCACAAGTGCTGGCGCGCGGAGGCGCTGCAGAGGACGTGTTCTCACCACGGTTACTTGCGCCCGCTCGGCGCCCATGAATATAGCTGCATGCGTAGAGGGTAATGCTATGCAATAAATATATTGAAGAGTGACCGCAGAAAAGGCGCCTCGGCTCTTTTTCCGGTGTCGCGGTTTCCTGCAAGGAAAGCCCAGTCGCCTGCGCTGCGAGAGCTTGTCTTGCATTTCTTGCCATTTATCTTCAACTTTATTTGTTTACCTCGTCAAATATCACCAATCAAACCAAACCCGCACGCCCGTCCCCGTCATCCCGACGCCCGTCCCGTCATCCCTTCTCGCTTCAGGGAAAAGGGGCTGAGCCCCTCCACAGTCTGAGGCCGAACTACCTCATCGCCCGGACATAGCCGGGGTCGGATTGAACACGCACCGAGCCAAACGTAGGTGCCCAACAGTTGCGGCACGACAGCAGGAGCCAGCCAACACGCAGTGCAGGAGTCAACAGCAGCCGCACTACTTGTCACACCACTGCTGTCTACAACATCACAGGCCCCTTGCTCGCCCCACTGCGGACCCTACCTAGACACTAGTCAGCTCCTCAGCCCGCGTGATTGCGCCGCTTTTTGGGCGGCGCCACGCTCTCCTCCTCCACGTGGCCTTGCCCGCCCCCTCCACTACCAACATGTGCACCGTCACCGCTGCTGCTGCTGCTGCTGGGCCTCGTGCCGCTGCTGCTGCTGGGCCCCGTTGAGAAAAGCACCCTCAATCATGATTCTCAGCCAGCCAGTCAGTACACAGTGACGTTGTTCACAGGGTCTGTTCACAGGGTCTGTTGACGGCAAATTCGTCCTTGGCTTACTGTGTTACTTGCTCACACTTCCCAACCAGCACCCCACCACCCACTACCCTATGGTGAGCAAAGCTGAGGGACACCCGCTGAGCGTCATAACGCGTTTGCTTGGAGGGGGACCTAGGGTGTCCCGACGTGTGGGAAAGCGTGGCGTGCAGTGTTTCTTTTCAAAACGGGGTTTTGCCGACTTGCTACTACTGATGTAACAAATAACAGCACTGCGGCGTGTGCCATTACCTGCCAAAATTTTTTTCCGGGGGCAAGCCCCCGGACCCCCCACGACATTGTGACCAGTGTTTTTTTTTTCGGTAACTACGGTACTATCCGGTAACCAGAACGGGTCCGAGGGTCCTGGGGCCTGTACCCAGCGCGCCGAAGGCGCGTCACCTCGGTTACCGGCCGGCTGGCCGGCCGCCGGCCGGCCGGCCGGCCGGCCGACCGGCCGACCGGGCGGGGCGGGGCTGGCGGTGCCCGGAGGGCACCCCGTGCCCAGGGGCACGGTCCCGGCACGGTCGCATGGCTTCACGAGTGTTGACCAGGCCGGCGACCACCGGTCATTTACTTAGTTATTTAATACACAATGCATAAGTAGATATGGCACCAAAGAAGCCGTTATTGCTCGATACTCTATTGAAACAGAAAGGACCGCGCTCCCCCCCGAGTATTTGCACACAAATATCAAGGGCTGGGCCGGTACTCCCCGTTGTTCGCAAATTAGTAAAACGCATCTTCAAGCGCATTCTGGCTTCTCAGGCCGCGCCTACAACGGCCCCAGCGCCAGCACCGATTGCCGAGCCTCAGCCAGAGCATCAGGACGTTGACTGTGGACAAGTGTGGACAAGTCCTCAGCGAAGCGCAGCCGCACTGAATGGGGCGCTAGTGACGATACCTGACGGTGGTGGTGGTGGGGGGCGGGGCCCGTGGCAAGCAGGGCAAGAAGAAGCCGCCCCCACCACCACCTGCCACGACGCCACGACGGGGATCCACCTGGGGCTGTGCATGCGCATGACGTCGCTAAAATTGCTGAGCCAGGAGGCGTTCCCCTACGCGACGGCCCTGGAGCGCTGGGAGGCGGCAGCAAAGAAGCGGGGCCGGTACCTCATGTCGTGAGCTGCATGTCGTGTGCGTGTGATCGAGTGGTGGCTTGTTGGTTGTACATAGCGTGAGGTACTGGCTGGACTCGTGGAGTCATGACGGGTGCGGAAATGCGGAATTGCGGACGGGAGCAATGCAGGCAAAGAGACATAACATGTGAATGCGAGTGATGACGGTGCCCGTCACAATGTCATGGGGGTCCGGGGGCTTGCCCCCGGAAAAATTTTTTGGCAGGTAACGGCACACGCCGCAGTGCTGTTACTCGTTACATCAATAGTAGCAAGTCGGCAAACCCCCGTTTTGAAAAAAAAAACACTGATTGTGACGGGCACCGTCATCACTCTCATCCGCATGTTATGTCTCTTTGCCTGCATTGCTCCCGTCCGCAATTCCGCATGTCCGCACCCGTCATGACTCCACGAGTCCAGCCAGTACCTTGAACTCACGTTATGTACAATTAACAAGCCACCACTCGACCACACGCACACGAAATGCAGCTCACGACATGAGGTACCGGCCCCGCTTCTTTGCTGCCGCCTCTCAGCGCTCCAGGTCGCGTAGGGGAACGCCTCCTGGCTCAGCAATTTTAGCGACATCATGCGCATGCACAGCCCCAGGTGATCTCCGTCGTGGCGTCGTGGCAGGTGTGGTGGGGGCGGCTTCTTCTTGCCCTGCTTGCCACGAGCCCCACCCCCACCACCACCGCCAGGTATCATCACTAGCGCCCCATTCAGTGCGGCTGCGCTTCGCTGAGGACTTGTCCACAGCGTCAACGTCCTGAAGCTCTGGCTGAGGCTCATCGGTGCTGGCGCTGGGGCTGTTACCGACATGCGCTAGGCGACATGGCTGTTGCAGGCGCGGCCTGAGAAGCCAGAATGCGCTTGAAGATGCGTTTTACTAATTTGTGAACAACGGGGAGTACCGGCCCAGCCCTTGATATTTGTGTGCAAATACTCGGGGGGAAGCGCGGTCCTTTCAGTTTCAGTAGAGTATTAAGCAGTAACGGCTTCTTTGGTGCCACAACTACTTATGCATTGTGTATCAAATAACTAAGTAAATGACCGGTGGTCGCCGGCCTGGTCAACACTCGTGAAGCCATGCGACCGTGCCGCTCCTGGGCACGGGGGGCCCTCCGGGCACCGCCAGCCCCGCCCCGCCCGGTTGGCTGGCCAGCCGGCCGGCCGGCGGCCGGCCAGCCGGCCGTTTACCGAGTTGGCGCCCCTTCGGCGCGCTGGGTACAGGCCCCAGAACCCTCGAACCCTTTCTGGTTACCTGATAGTACCGTAGTTACCGAAAAAAACACTGGTGGCGTGTGTGTTTCACCGAGCGCCACTGGGCTCACTGCAACCATGCACTGTTGAAGACTAAGAGACAAACTACAGAGCATTTGCATCATGGCGCATGCTGGCGTGTGCACGATGCCCCTGCGTGGGACACGAAATTGATTGCACGGAAGTGGGACCGCGCACGGGCCATGGATTGCAACAGCGCACGGTGTGGGAATTACCTAATCTGCAACGGTTATGTACTCCACAAAGTTGACCTACCGTATTCAGTGCGGGCCATGTTTTACCAGACCACGTCTCTGCTCCACCGGCACCCACTCGCCTGCTACTTCAAGCAACACAGTGTACCTCAGCCCCCAGCCCAGCCAGGTGTCCTAGCTGTGCCACCCATTGACTTGCTGGCACGAGTGCACTCCTTCCTGTGTGGCGCCCCTCCCACGCCACCACCAGCAATGTAGCAGCCAAGCAATCAGCATGCAGCAGCCCTAGCGGCCTAGCAGCCATCAGCATGCAGTCTATACTCCCGTCTGGTCTACTATGTCTGTACGCACGCGGGCCCCCATGCCGCTGTGCCCATGTCAAGCTACACCTTCAGCTCTAGGCATCATTAACCGGTGCGGTGTGCACACATCATGTGCGTGTGGAAACGTTTCCCGGCCCGCGCCTGGCACACAAATTCCACGCCTCCATCCTGCCTACCAACCCCCAACCCCTTAACCCCTCCACCCGCTTGCCACTCATCCCCCCCTGAGACATCCGAGCGGCATCGTGGCTACCTCCCCGGGCAAGCACATCACCGCCGCGTCCCGGCTGGCAGGGATGCGAGGGAGCCATTCGGCGGCCCGACCCTGCCCGGGTTCCCCTTACCTGCGTACCCATCCAGCTCATGCCCCGTCCTGCTTGCCTTCCCCTCCCTCCACTATTTCGCCTCCCGCCCATGCCGCCACGGCCCATCCCGCCGACCCTTACTTAATCGCCCTGCCCTCCCTGCTTCTGTCTCTTTACTGTCTTACAGAGCCGCGCGCGGGTTCCCATAGTTACTAGCCTTGCCCTGCCTTTGCTTTTCCTGGTTCTCGACTTCCGCTCACGATCGCCGCTTTGCTCCCTGCATGTCCGTCGCGCCTTGCTGTTGGACGCTCCTACCTGGCGCTCTTCTGTTCGAGTCCAGGTGAGTATTCTAGTATGGGGATTAGTCTGTACTATGGTCCAAACACGGCTCGCCAGTGCCTGTATCTTGTTGGGCCCTCAGTGTCTACTAACACGTAGAGGACCCCTGCTAATCCTTCTACGCTAAATATTATTCTTGGGGGGCAAGCCCCCCAACCTCCCCCCAAAACGTCTACACTTCCCCTGATTTGCCCGCCAAATGTCTACCGAGCGTAGACGTGCGCCCCACCAACCCCTGAAAGCTTCTACGTTTTCGGCCGAAAAAGGGCAAGTTTCTACGCGGTAGAAGGAAGATACAGGCACTGGCAACCCTCTTGCATGTCACCTCCAATGCTGGCACTCGTGAATCGTGTGTGCATGTGAGGAGGGGTTCGAGGATCCATGTCTACCAACAGCTTGAAGACTTAAGGGCGCCTGAAACCCCAAAGTTCAAGGCCACAGCACTGCGCTCACGGCTGGCTGGTTCAGGTTCTCTTGGTTGACTTGCTTTGGTGTTTGGTTTCTGGAATGAGCTACCCCTCCCTCCCTCCAACCTCCCTCCCTCCCTACCCCCCTCAATCTTCATTTTGCCTTCGTCAATCTCCATGTCTGCCCTGCCTTTCCCCAGCCCCCCTTCCTTCCCAGGCGCCTCTCTCACCCCACCTCACCCTCTGTCCCAAGCCCCTCTTTCCCATCCCCATTATCTCCCCTACCTGCTCCCCCATATCTTCAGCTCCATGATCTCCCTCAGCCCCATTGTATTCCGGGAACCCGTATTTCTCCACACCCCCCTGCCTGGACCCCCTCTTCCTAGCCTGCTCTCTCCAGGCCAGGGGTGCTCCAGTGCCCCCCTCTCCCCTCACCCCAACCTATTTGCTATCCAGCCCCTTCTTCCCCAAGCTCCTTGTATCCCCCAGCCTCCCCGTGTCCCAGTGTTTTCTTCCCAGTCCCCCCTCTCTTCCTGTTGCCCCGCTCTTGTCAGCCTCCTTATCTCTAAGCCTCCCTCTCTCGCGGGCTTCCCTCTCTCGTGCCCTCTCTTCCCAGGATGCCTCTATCCACAGCCTTCTTTTCCCTGCCTCCCTCATTAGGCTTCTCAGAAGCCCTACGTAGCCCCAAGCCTCCTGCGCGCTCCTTATCCTCCCCGTCCTGTGAAGCCAACCCACCTTAAGGCAAGGGGTTGCCAGCGAGGACGGGCTCTGGGCTCTTCGAGGGGCCGGCCGAGCAGAGCATGTGCGTGATTGTTTAGGCAAATATATTGCAGCATGAATGGAACAAGCCCAAGGAAGACGCGAGAGTGTGCGTTCGCAATGGCAACGAGAGACTTGCTGAGGGCAAGCAATCAACTGCAGAGGTTCGCTCTTGTGTGTATAGGTGCTTCCTAGAACTCTTAGTAAGTTGAAGGGCTATTCTTGACTCAGGCTGGTCATCGCGACCTGACTGGTCTACGCGCGAACCCCCCCGTCGCGACCCC
Organism: Chlamydomonas schloesseri; assembly: GCA_016834595.1. Classification (NCBI taxonomy): domain Eukaryota; kingdom Viridiplantae; phylum Chlorophyta; class Chlorophyceae; order Chlamydomonadales; family Chlamydomonadaceae; genus Chlamydomonas; species Chlamydomonas schloesseri. Next base: position 3,258,698 of record JAEHOD010000004.1, read on the forward strand.
CTGCGACTTCAGGCACTAACCGCGAATCATCTTCAATTTTAGTAACTATTCTTATACGGCTCCCGCGTTTTTTGATACACTTCACCAAACAGCCAACAGACGAAGATTCTGCAAAAACAAATCTTGCCCTAGGGTTTAGGGTTTTAGGGTTTTATGGGTTTAGGGTTTAGGGTTTAGGGTTTAGGGTTTAGGGTTTTAGGGTTTTAGGGTTTAGGGTTTAAGGGTTTTAGGGTTTTAGGGTTTAGGGTTTAGGGTTTTTAGGGGGTTAGGGGGTTAGGGTTTTAGGTTTTTAGGGTTTTAGGGTTTTAGGGTTTTAGGTTTAGGGTTTTAGGGTTTTAGGGTTTTAGGGTTTAGGGTTTAGGGTTTAGGGTTTAGGGTTTTAGGGTTTTAGGGTTTTAGGGTTTTAGGGTTTTAGGGTTTTAGGGTTTTAGGGGTTTTAGGGTTTAGGGTTTTAGGGTTTTAGGGTTTTAGGGTTTTAGGGTTTTAGGGTTTTAGGGTTTTAGGGTTTTAGGGTTTTAGGGTTTTAGGGTTTTAGGGTTTTAGGTTTTAGGGTTTTAGGGTTTTTAGGGTTTTAGGGTTTTAGGGTTTTAGGGTTTTAGGGTTTTTAGGGTTTTTAGGGTTTTAGGGTTTTAGGTTTTAGGGTTTTTAGGGTTTTAGGGTTTTAGGGTTTAGGGTTTTAGGGTTT
>JAEHOD010000005.1:0-10000 GCA_016834595.1 Chlamydomonas schloesseri
CTCTCACACACGCCTCTCACACACGCCTCTCTCTCTCACACACACAGGGCCACCGGCTTAAGAACAAGGACAGCAAGCTCTTCCAGCTCCTCACGCAGTTCGAGTGGGTGTGGGGGGTGCTGGTGTGCGGGTGCGGATGTGTGGGTGCTGATGTGTGGGTGGTGGTGTGTGGGTGCGGATGTGTGGGTGCTGATTTGTGGGTGCTCATGTGTGGGTGCTGGTGTGTGTGGGGGGGGGCGTGGTAGGCTTGCGGCTTGCGGCCGCGTGGACTTGTGGTGCTACGTACGGCTGCGCCCTGTGATGCGTACGCCGGCCCCGCTTGTCCCAGTCAGTGAAATTCAGTGGATCCCACCAGGGCCCACTCCCCCAGGGCGTCCGAAACCCACAGGTTAAGGCCAAACCACCTCCGCGCTCTGGGTTGGGCTGGCTGGTTCGGGTTCTCTTGGTCGTTTCGCTTTTGGTTTCTGGAATGAACTATTCCCCCCACCCCCCACCCCTCGCTTCCCTCTCCGCAGCGTCAAGCACAAGGTGCTGCTCACTGGCACGCCGCTGCAGGTGTGTGTGTGTGTGTGTGGGGGGGGGGGGGGGGTTGTGGTTACCAGCCCAAACTAAACCAATCCCCCGGGGGGCGGCGGAGGGAGGAGGGCGAACGGCGCGCGCGGCCACAGGCCACGGGAGGCAGGGCGGGTGGGGGGGGGGAGGGGTTGTGGTTACCAGCCCAAACTATAAACCAATCTAAAGGAAGCGGAGTTAAGTAGTGCAGTTAAGGCGATACAAGGGGGGAGGGAGGAGGGGGGAGGGGAGGGGAGGTAGTTCATTCCCGAACACAAAACGACCATGGGGGAGGGGAGGGGCGGTGTGCATTCGCGAGCACTGCGCCCACTGGGCAGCCGTCTTCCGCAACCTCATACCAACACGCCCCCCCCTTACTGTATACCCTCGCCCCCACGCTGTATCGCATCAATCGGACGCACACACCCCACGCACGCACGCACGCACAAACAAACTACGAACTACAACCCCGACCTTAGTAATCATTATTACCATCGCCATTATCAGTAGTATTACCAAATTTTATTTACCATCGCCATTATCAGTATCATTACCACCCTTAATATGTTTATTATTATCGCCCTCGCAACCGCAACCTCAGAACCACCTGGGTGAGCTGTTCATGCTGCTGCACTTCCTGGAGCCCGACAAGTTCCCCAGCCGCGCCGCCTTCGAGGCGCGCTTCAGCAACCTGGGCCACAACGAGGAGGTCAGCCAGCTGCACAGCCTGCTGCAGGTGTGCGTGTGTGCGTGTGTGTGCGTGGGGGGGGGGCAGGGAGGAGGAGGGTGGGGAGGAGGGTGTGGGGGGGGGGAGGGTGTGGGGGGAGAGGGGATGGGGAGGAGGGTGTGGGGAGGAGGGGATGGAGGTTGGGACGGGGGTGGGTGGGAGGGTGTGTAGTTTATTCCAGAAACCAGAAGCGAAACGACCAAGAGAACCCGGACCAGCCAGTCCAACCCCCTCCTGTGGGGAGGAGGGTGTGGGGAGGGTGTGGGGAGTGGGATGGTGGTGGGGAATGGGCTGGGTTGGGGAGGGGGGGGGGCTATGTTGGAGGTAACGTGTGGGTGGGGAACAAGGCATGGGATGGGGAGCCAGGTGTGCGCAGGAGCTGTCACGTGTGTGAACGAGGGAGCGTGCCGCACACCTCGGGACCCCTTCACCACCACCACCACCACCACCACCACCACCACCACCACCACCACCACCACCACCACCACCACCACCACCACCACCACCACCACCACCACCACCACCACCACCACCACCACCACCACCACCACCACCACACCACCACCACCACCACCACCACCACCACCACCACCACCACCACCCACCACCACCACCACCACCACCACGGCAATAATCCACCGCCCCTCCCCGCCACCCCTTCCGCTCCTGCTCTTCCGCGCCTCCTCCCTCTCCCTCTCCCTCTCTCTCGTCTACCTCGTCCTTAACTTAAATGCATGGAACTCCCTCTCCCTCTCCCGCACACGCACACACGCATGCAGCCGCACATGCTGCGGCGGCTCAAGAAGGACGTCATGAAGCAGCTGCCGCCCAAGATGGAGCAGCTGGTGCGAGTGGAGCTCAGCCGGCAGCAGAAGGCCATCTACAAGTGAGGGCGGGGGCGTGGGCGGGAGGGGGGGAGGGCGGGCGTGGGCGGGAGGGGGGGGAGGGCGGGCGTGGGCGGGAGGGCGGGAGGGCGGGCGTGGGCGGGAGGGGGGGAGGGCGGTCGTGGGCGGCAGGGCGGTCGTGGGCGGCAGGGCGGTCGTGGGCGGGTAGAGCTGTTGCCCCCGAGTGGCCTGAGCCAATGTCACACCAACCCCAATGCACCCCCCCACACACACACGTCCTTGCAACCGCCCCCCCCCACACACACTCACTGCCCCAACCCGCAGGGCTCTGCTGCTGCGGCACAGCCAGGTGCTCGTGGGCAACCGCGCGGCGGTGGCGGCGGCGGGCGGCGGCCAGGCGGCGCTGAAGAACCTGGTCATGGAGCTGCGCAAGACCTGCAACCACCCCTACCTAGTCGGCGGCCCAGCGGAGCAGGCGGAGACGCGCGATGGTGGGTGGGGCGGCATCGCATCGCACCATCGCATCGCGCGGTTGCATGTTTCTTGTGTCGCTTTGTTTGAATTTGCGCGTTTGGGTGCCACGCCAAAGGCAAGGGCAAAGCCATGACTGGAAACCCCGTGCCAGGCCTCGTCTGTCTGTCTACACCTGACTCTCAACACGCCTGGGCCCTTCTCCCCTCCCTTCCTGTCCCTCCCCTCCCGCTTTCCTTCCCTCCCTGCCCCTGCCCCCCCTCGCTCTTATGCATTGGGTTTGGTTTAGTTTGGGCTGGTAACCACAACCCCCCTCCCTGCCCCTCCCTGCCCCTGCCCCTACCCACACCCCTTCCCTTCCCAAGCAGTCGCGGACCCCAGCCTGGAGGCGCTCATCGCCGCCAGCGGCAAGCTGCAGCTGGTGGACGCCATGGCGGGCCGGCTGCGGGAGGCGGGCCACCGGCTCATCATCTTCTCGCAGGTAGGGGTGCGTGTGTGTTGGTAAACGGAAACGGAGAGGAATCCCCGCAATGTGTGTGTGTGTGTAGGTGTGTAGGTGTGTAGGTGTGTAGGTGTGTAGGTGTGTAGGTGTGTAGGTGTGTAGGTGTGTAGGTGTGTAGGTGTGTAGGTGTGTAGGTGTGTAGGTGTGTAGGTGTGTAGGTGTGTAGGTGTGTAGGTGTGTAGGTGTGTAGGTGTAGGTGTAGGTGTAGGTGTAGGTGTAGGTGTAGGTGTAGGTGTAGGTGTAGTGGGGCGGGGGCAGGGGGGCGGAGGGAGCGGGGCAGGGGTGGAATGGGGTGGTGATGGTGGGGCCGAGGTTGAGTGGGGCGGGTGGGTGGGGGTGCGGGGTCCGGGGCTTCGGGGGGGGGTGGCGCGTTGTGGGGCGGCATTGCGGGGCGCTGGGTTGTGTGGATGGCTTGTGTGTCGCATCCCCCAAGGTGCCGCAGGAATCTGCGACTGGTGGCGGACTTAGTAGCGGCGGCGATGGGACGGAGAGCGCCACATGCAGCGCTTCACACTCCGAACAAACCCGCCTGCCCGCCCTCCTGACCCATCCTACCCCGTCCTAACCCAACCCGCCTAACCCAACCGCTAACCACCCAACCCGCTCCCAACCCGCTCCCAACCGCCCACCAGTTCACCCGCACGCTGGACTTGCTGGAGGAGTGGCTCACGGGCCGCGGGCTGGGCTACATGCGCATCGACGGCACCGTCAGCGGTGAGGGGGGGGGCAAGGGGCACGTGGGGGGAAGGGGCACGTGGGGGGAAGGGGAAGGGGGGAAAGGGGGGGGAAGCGGAGAGGGACGGGGCGGGCGTGTGTGGGGTCGCCGTACCAGCCCGGACTAAACCAAACAATCAGCCATTAAGCAGGGCCCCCGCCCCGCCCGCCCCCACGCCCCGTCCTTAATTAAACATGCATGGCGCCCCCACGCGTTGCTGCCCCCCCCCCCCACGGCTGCAGGCGCGGAGCGGCAGCGGCGCATTGACCGCTTCAACCAGCAGCCCGACGCCTACTTCGCCTTCCTGCTGTCCACGCGCGCCGGCGGGCTGGGCATCAACCTGGCCACCGCCGACACGGTCATCATCTTTGACTCCGACTGGAACCCGCACAACGACCTGCAGGTCAGTCCGCGGCCTCAGGGAGTGTGGCAGAGGGGCACAGTGGCGTCCGGCGGCGTCCGGCGGCGTGGCATGGCGTGGCGGCGTCAGTCAGGGCGGGGGGGGGGTCAGGGGCGTGGCGTGGTTTGGATTTGGGGTGGGTTTTTTGCGTGTGTGTGTTGGGGGGGGGGGGCTAATTTATTCCAGAAAGCAAAGCGACCATTTGGGGGGGGGGGGGGTTCAGGGGCGTGGCGCGGTTTGTGTGGAAGCTGCGTGATTTGGTTGGGAGCTGGCGGCAGCCTCTGATTCCACTTATTGCACTTGCTGCATCCCCCATGTGTGCGACGCGCGCGCACACACACCGCCGTAGTCTTTCATAGTTCTCTCCCTCGTGATCTCTTACACACCGCCGTAGCAGTTGCCGGCCCACGTAGTCCATGGGTAGTCCATGGGTCGTTGATGTAATGGACACCCCACCCTATGCCTTCTGTGTCGCAACGTCTGTCTACATCTCCCGCGCCATTAATTAAACATGCATGGCACCCCCCCCCCCCACACACACACCCGCTTCCACGCTCTCACCCGCACCCCCACACCTCCAACCCCACTGCCCCACTGCCCACACCGCCCACACCGCGCACACACACACACACCCACGCCCACCCACACAGGCCCAGGCGCGCGCCCACCGGCTGGGTCAGGACAAGCCGGTCATGATCTACCGCCTGGTCGCGCGCCGGACCATCGAGGAGCGAATGATGCAGGTGTGTGGGTGTGGTTGTGGGTGTGTGGGGGGGAGGAGGGTAGTTCATTCCAGAACCCCAAGGGGTACTTTAGTCCAGAAACCAAAGCGACCATTGCAACCCAACAACCCAGAACCAGAACCATAGAGCGCGGGTGTGTGTGTGTGTGTGTGTGTGTGTGTGTGTGTGTGTGTGTGTGTGTGTGTGTGTGTGTGTGTGTGTGTGTGTGAAATTAAACGAATCGCCCTTGACACACCGCGGGAATGTGTGTGTGTGGGGGGGGCGGGGGGGTAGTTCATCCATGGATGGTGTTGAATCAAAACTGAAGTGCCGATGGGGGGCGTGGGAGTGGATGGGAATGTGCGTGGATGGGTGGGTGGGATAGTTTATTCCAGAAACCAGAAGCGAAACGACCAAGAGAACCCGGACCAGCCAGCCCAACCCAGAGCGCGGAGGTGGTGTGGCCTTAACCTGTGGGTCTCGGGCGCCCTTGAGCCTCGAATCTTCAGTCTTGTCGTCGGTGTTGTCGGTAGTCATGGAAGGCACCCAGGCTCGCGCGCGTACAACCCACCCCGTTAGCTGAATTGCGCGATCCAATCGCGATACTGGGGAAATCGTTCATTCCAGAACCCAAAAGCAAGCTAACCAAACGAAATCCCTATCCCCATCCACCCAACCCACCCAATGCACACGACTGCCACCACCACCACCACACGACCGTGTGTCAGGTGTCGCGCAAGAAGATGATGTTGGAGCACCTGGTGGTGCGCAAGATGAGCTACAGCGGCGGCGCTGGCGGCGGCGGCGGCGGCGGCGGCGAGCTCAAGCAGAGCGAGCTAGATGACATACTGCGGTACGGCGCACAGGTGAGATGAGGCTGGTGGTGGTTGGTGGTTGGTGTCAGTGCTTGGGCGCAGGAGGTGCGGATGATAGGAGTTGTTGGTGTGGTGTGGTGTGGTGTGGTGTGGTGTGGTGTGGTGTGGTGTGGTGTGGTGTGGTGTGGTGTGGTGTGGTGTGGTGTGGTGTGGTGGTGTGGTGTGGTGTAGTGTGGTGTGGTGTGGTGTGGTGTGGTGTGGTGTGGTGTGGTGTGGAGTGGTGTGGTGTGGTGTGGTGTGGTGTGGTGTGGTGTGGTGTGGTGTGGTGTGGTGGCGGTTGGAGGCGGTTGGAGGCGGTCGAGAGGCGATGACAGAACTGCGTTACGCATCTACACGTCCGTACAACTTGATCCGCTTGGCTGTTTGGTGTTGCTGTTGGTGGTGGTGTCGTGGCACGACTCCGCACCGCCGTGTTCCTGACCCGGCCGGCCTGCCTGCCTGCCTGCCCCCGCCCCGCCCCGCAGGAGCTGTTTGCGGAGGACGAGGACGAGGGGGCGGCGCCGCCGCAGGCGGCGGGCAAGGAGGCGGGAGAGGAGGCGGGCAAGGAGTGGCGCGAGGTCAAGGAGGAGGGCGGCGGCCGTGAGGACACGGACAAGGGCAAGGAAGGTGAGCGGACACGCCGCCCTGCCGGGCACGGGCACCACAGAGCTGCAGCTGCTTCCATCAGCTGGGGGCGCAGCGGCATCGCCCCGTGCCAACCTGCCTACTATACAAATAAATTTAAAAAACACGTGTGCCGCCCACCATGCACTTAGTGCGCGCAGCAGCAAGCATGCTGTTGATAATTTGAAAACGCCCCGACACGTCCCACATGCCGCGTCCAACCCTTCCGCTGAACCCAAGTTGCTGCCCTCGCAGCGAGGGGTGACTCCAAGCCGACGGCGGCGGCAGCTGGCGGCGGCGGCGGCGGCGGCGGCAGCTCCAAGCGCATCGTGTGGGACGACGCCGCCATTGCTCGGCTGCTGGACCGGTCCGGCCTGAATGCGCTGCGCAACTACGGCGAGTCGGTGGCGGCGGACGAGGCGGGCGGCGGCGGCGGCGGCGGCGGTGGCGACATCTTCTCCGCCTTCAAGGTGCGCTCGGGTGGGGGATTGGAGTGGGGTGGGGGATTGGAGTGGGGGTGGGGGATTGGAGTGGGGGTGGGGATTGGAGTGGGGGTGGGGGATTGGAGTGGGGGTGGGGGATTGGAGTGGGGGTGGGGGATTGGAGTGGGGGGGGATTGGAGTGGGGGTGGGGTTGGGGTTCGGGAGAGGAAGAGAAGGCGCTGCTGCTGTGTGGATGTCTTGACGCTCGCTGCGTGTGTCGCAGTACTGGTGGAAGTCTGATGTATGCATGACGCCACCGTGACTGGAACCGCAACCAACTGGGCTGACGGACTGGTCGCCACAGGTCGCCAACTTTGACATGGTGGAGGTGCTGGCGGAGCCGCAGACGGAGCTGGAGCCGGAGGCGGCGGCGGCGGCGGCGGCTGGTGCTGGTGCTGGTGGTGCTGGTGCTGGTGCGCCCGACGAATCGCTGCTGGCGGGGCTGTGTCCGGAGCAGGGCGGCGAGGCGGGTCCGTCGTTCTGGCAGGTGGGTGCGTTGGGGTCCTGCCCACGGTTCGTGTGTGTGTGGGGGGGGGGGGCTGGGGCGTGTGTGGCTAGGCGTGTGGCAGGGGGGTTGACTGGGCATTTGAGTGCTTGGGCGAGAGGCCGGGAAAGGCCGGGATGAGCCGCCGCTTGAGCCGCTCAAGGTTTTGACAGGTGTCCAGGGCATCGGGGCAAAGAGCCGATGAAGCGCTTTCGAGGTTGACTGGCCTCCCGCACTTGTCCCCCACACCCAACCCCCGCCCTGTGGCTGAATCTGTCACCCCTCTCTCTGCCTGCAATGCGGTCCCGCTCTCGCCGTCCTCGCCGTGCTCGCCGCCATCCAGTCGCTGCTGGCCAGCCGCACCGACCTGGCTGCGGGAGAGGCGGAGCTGCTGGCTGCTGCTGCGGCGGCGGCGGCGGCGCAGGCGCGCATGGGCAAGGGCCACCGGCAGCGCAAGAAGGTGATGCTGGGGGGGGGGGGGTTGTGGTTACCAGCCCAAACTAAACCAATCCCCCGGGGGGCGGCGGAGGGAGGAGGGCGAACGGCGCGCGCGGCCACAGGCCACGGGAGGCAGGGCGGGTGGGGGGGGGGTTGTGGTTACCAGCCCAAACTAAACCAAGCTAAAGGAAGCGGAGATGAGTAGTGCAGTTAAGGCGATACAATAAAATACTCGTTATGTTGAAGTAGTCGAAGAAGACGTGTTGGATGCGCCGGCGACTAGAAATGCCACCCGAGCTCGGCGGCCAGACATAGACAGGGCACGCACAGGCAGTGAAGCATAAACCATGACTTGGGGGGGGGGGCGGTGAGAACGGCAGGCGGTGTCAAGGGCGATGGGGCCAGCTCATCAGCGGCCAGCTAGTCAGCGGCCGAGCTGTCATTGCGCATCATTGCGTGCGTGGGCGTGTGGTGGTATGGCCTGATCCCCTCTGGGTCGCTCCTCCGCACCTCGCCCACAGATCTCTTACCGTGACGTGGCTGGCGAGGGCACCACCTCGGGCTCCGACTCCGACGACCGACTGTCCGGCTCCTCGGACTCGGCGTCGGACTCGGACGGCGGCGGCGGCGGCGGCGGCGGCCAGGTGGCGGCGCCGCCGCCACTGGGGCTCGGCGGCGCCGGCAGCCCCACGAAGCTCTCCAAGGACATCCTCGCGGCCATGATGGGGCACAGGGGCCGGCAGGCGGCGGAGGCCTTCGCCGCCGCGCGGCCGGACCTGTGGCGGCAGCTGGTGGCGGCGCCGCTGGCGCCGGGCAGCTCCGCCGCCGCGGCCGCCGCCGCGGCGGCGATGGCGGCGACTGCCGCCGCCGCGCTTGCGGCCGGCGCAACCGGGCAGGCGGCGGCGGCGGCGGCGGCAGGGGGCGGCGCGCAGCCGGCTGCTGGTGCCGCGGGGGCGGGGGCGGGGGCGGAGGCGGGGGCGACAGGGTGTCTGCCGCCGCTCAAGTCGGGCAACGGCACGACGCTGCAGGTGCGGCTCCGGAGGCGTTTATTGCCCCTTGATTACCTGGGGCCCCTTCTCCCTCTCATGCATGCAGCTGTGGGCAGCCGCTGTGTGTTGGTATACGGAAACGGAGAGGAATCCCCGCTGTGTGTGTGTGTACCCTGCTGTGTCTGGTTGTACCTTGTTTCTGACATTCGCCAGCCATTCACACGCACACCCACACCCACACCCACACCCACACCCACACGCGCACGTGCACGCGCCCCCCCCCGCAGGTGTACGGCCTTAACCCGCGCGACCGCTCCACCTTCATCGCAGCCCTCATGCGCTTCGGGCTGCAGGTGCGCGTGGCGTGCCGACGTGCCGTGCGGTGTAATAGAGGGGGGGTTGTGGTTACCAGCCCAAACCAAACCAACCCAATGCATAAGATCGGGGGGGGGGGGTAGTTCGTCCCAGAACCCACAGCAACAACCAACCGAGAGAACCCCGGGGGCGTGCGTGTGTGGACGACGTGTCGGACCTTGCTTGGGTGTGTTTTCGTGATTGGAGAGCCGCTTACCATCGCGTCTGTGCCTATGCTCTTTTCCCCTCCACGCCGCCACCGCCCCAACCACTGCCCAATCTACCCACGCCCATACTCCCACGCCTAAGCACCTAAGCGCCCCAACCCCACCTGTTCTACCACCTCACCGTATATCCTTGCAACCCACCCGCCCACCCACCCACGCCTACGCCCACGCCCACGCCCCCCTCGCGCTGGGCTCTGGGCCTGCGGGCTGGTTTGGGTTCCCTTGCTTGGTTTGCTTTGGTTTCTGGAATGAATTACCCCCTCCCCCCCGCCAACGATATGAACAGTGCTGCATGTACATCTCGCTCTACCTCTGGGCATCGGCACTTAAGCTTGGTTAAACACCATCCAATGGCGGCTACCCCCACCCCACACACACACACACACACACACACACACACACACACACACTGTTACACAAGTCTTTAATAGTCCTCTCTCTTGTGATCTCTAACACACTGCTGCGGCGCAGTCATGTCCTTCGCAGTTTGTTTCTCACCGGGACTGTCTAACACACACACACACACACACACACACACACACACACACACACACACACACACACACACACACCCCAGATCGTGGAGGGCCAGCCGGACGAGATGTGGCGCGCAT